>JAMKCH010001376.1:0-59684 GCA_023653785.1 Ophioderma brevispina
TGGGTTTATTTCTTCTGAGACAGACTTCAGACCTGGAAAAAGTGGGAAACCAGTATCCTGGATTCAGGAAATGTATAAAATCTGGAGGGATATTTGGTTTTCTCAAAATAAAGGAATACATTAAGAAACAATTTGCAAGTTTGCCATCTTGGAGGGAATTATAATATCCTGGAGGGTTATTTTGGTGAAGTGTACATTTTTTCCACGTCCTGCAGATTTTTTGTGTTCCACTCGGTTAATTATTATTTTTGTTTTGCAAAACCTTAAGAAAGATGATGCAGAATTGATCTACAAGGAAGGAGACTTAATACAAGTAGAAAGCACCAGTCTACCAGTAGCCGAAATACTCCAAAGGTTCCAACCCCCACAAATCAAAATGAGTTTTCTAGATAGTATCAAAGCCAAAAAGCTGTTGATCCTTTGTTTTGGTTGTGGGCTTTTAACTGACGTGCCGAGTATTCACAGGGATTGTAAACTTGGGCAAATTTAATTTGTTGATGTGAGGATGATCATTGTTTCTGATATCAGTGATAATTGTGTCTGATAATAGTGATTTCTGATAATTAGTGATAATGTTTCTGATAATTAGTGATTTCTGATAATTAGGTTAATTGTTTCTGATAATTAGTGTTAATAGTCCAATAATTTTATGATTTGGACCCACACACAAATTGCAAGAAACAATTTTGGTGTTAAGGACCGTGTAACCCTCGGTGCTTTTGTTTTTCCACGAATTTCTGATTTTGCACAAATTTTAAACATGCAAACTGTGTTCTCTGTTACCAACAAAGGTATCCACTGCAGACAATCTGAGCTGCTTATTTTTTGCCGGATTAAAACAACTATTTGACCATGTAAAGTCACAAAAACCGCTGGTCTAAACGGCGGGAATTTAAGCACACTTCACGCCGCAAGGCGCACCATCGCGTCGGGCGGTGAACCTTTTTGCGGCGTCAATGAAGCGGCCGCGTGTTTTAATGACTTGTTTTCGCGAACGCATCGTGGGAAAACGAAAAATAATATTGAAAATGGAAACAAAGCGCCAATTAGACCCGATGAAATTTCAATTTCTTCTAATTTCTGGATTTAGAGACAAAATATTGTTTGATTCAATAGGGCATAAAGATGTATTTTCATCACTTGCACAACATACTCAATTTTGAGGTTCAAAGATAAATTATTGAGAAAGAGACAGTTTAAAATGGCTGCTTTGAAAGTCAATTTTTTACTAAAACACGGATTTCTCAATGTTACAATTTTCGCAAAATTTGGCAAATTTTCAAAAAAGAAAACTCCAAAATACCGAATAAAATGTAAGGTTCTAAACTTCCTACAATAGCAATCGGTCTTCTCTAGGCGCGTTTCATCAATTTTCATTTTCGATTTATAACTAAAGATATTCTCCAATATATACTCAAATTTCGGAAAAGAAAAGTAAAAATCACACCTTTTTTGACATTTTGCCTTATATTTCGAAAAGTACGCTCTTTTTTAACAAAATGAAAAAAAACCGTCCTAGACAAAATTCTTGTTTCGAAAAAAATAACTAAGAAATCATGAATTCAAAATTGTTTTTGTTATGCTGTCTGAAAATTTGGGGCAAAATCGTGTTTTTAGTATTTCTCAAAATACGGAAAGTTTTACTTTAATCTGATGCCATTATCGGGTTCATCGTTCAATGTTCTTTCTAGAAATGTTCTTTTAAATACAAATATATCAAATATTGCAAAGTTACAAAAAAAATAGTACCTCGGAAACTCAAGGTTCCCACGGCCTTAATATACTGGGAAATAGTCCAAAATCATATATTAAAAGTCTACCACAAATAATCATAGTGGAACATGTAGAAATAAGGGGGAACAGTGGTACAGGGGTAAAAAATTCGAATTGTTCGTTTTTTTTGAATTGATTTAAATGATTACCAATTTATGGGGACTCCTAAGTTAGCCAAGGCGGGGCTCGAACCACAAGAGTGCCCACGGCCCAGTGCGTAGCGAATGTTTGGTGGGGGTTGTTGTTTTTTGTGGTTTTTTTTTTTTTTTTTTTTCTTTTTAAGAACAGAAGCAAAAAAATTTTAAGATCTCCGGGAAGATTGTGATGTTGGTCCCCACCAAAGTTCATCCTCCTACCACATGTTAAGTGATTTGACTTAGGATGACCCCACGAACTTTTAAAGTGTCAGCACTGAATGTGACCACACCCACCAGTTTCATTCGCCTACCACATAATTAGTGATTTGACATTAAATGAACCCCACATGACCTTAAATGACCATCAATTTTTGGCATTGAGGATGACCACACGACACAAGTTTCACCCTCATACCACATGTTAAGTGATTGACCTTGGATGAGCCTGCCTGACCTTGAAAGGACCTTCAAAATTTTGGTACTGAACGTGACCACACCCACCAATTTTCATCCCTCCACACATGTTCAGTGGTTTGACCTGGAATGAACCTCGGATGACTTGAAATGACCTTAAAAATTTTTGGGACTGAATGTTGACCGCACCCAACAATTTCATCCTCCTACCACATGTTAAGTGATTTGACCTTGGATGACCCGGATGACCTTCGAAATGACCTTAAAAATTTTTGGTATGAATTGTTGCCACACCCACAATTTTCATCCTCTACACATGTTAAGTGGTTTGACATTGGATGACCTCGGATGGACCTTGAAAGACCTTCAAATTTTTGGTACTGAATGTTGGACCAGACCCACCAATTTTCACCCAACATGTTAAGTGATTGACTTAGTGACCTTCGGATGACCTTGAAATGGACCTTCAAAATTTTGGTACTGAATGTTGACCCCCACGCACCAATTTTCACCATCATACCACATGTAAGTGATTTGACCTGATGAAGATGCCTGGACTTGAAATTGACCTGCAAAAATTTGGCACTGAATGTTGACCACACCCACAATTTCAATACTCCCTACCACATGTTAGTGATGTGACCTTCGGATGACCCCTAAGACCTTCAATGTTTTTGGTACTGAATGTTGATCAAACCCAACAATTTTCACACCTCCAACCACATGTTAAGTGATTATGACCGTGGGTGACCTCAGATGACCTCTGAAAATGACCTTACAAATTTTTGGTACTGAAGTTGACCACACCACCAAATTTCATCATCCTACCACATGTTAAGTGGGTTTGACTTGTGACCTCGGATGACCTTGAATGACATTCAAATTTTTGGTACTGAAGTGACCGCACCCCACCAATTTTCATCCTACTACCACATGTTAGTGATTTGACCTTGAGAACCTCGGATGACCTTGAAATGACTTCAAAAATTTTTGGTACTGAATGTTGACCACACCAACCAATTTTCATCTACACACATGTTAAGTGAGTTGACCTTGGGATGAACCTCGTTATGGACCTTGAAAGGCCTTCAAAATTTCGGCACGAATGTTGACCACACCCACCAAGGTTCATCATCTACCACAACAGATACGGTTTATAGCAAATTTAACTCCATTTTGCCTATTTTTGACCAATTTGACCTTTGACCAATACCACATGACCCATCTCCAACTCCTCGCAGCCTACTTGAGTGGACATCTATGGTGCGAAGATGGCCACCCATACTGCTCCAATCAAAGATATCGGGTGACAACGTTTTTATAGCGATTTTAGCCTATTGTGCCCATATGACCTATTGTGACCACATGTGACCTTGACCCATGCCACATGACCCACTTTGTATCCACCCACCGAGTATCTAGATCACATCTATAGTGCGAAGATGGGCACCCAAACTTGCGTAGTTCCCAAGATATCGGCGAGGGCACCACACACCACGCACACACGGACGGGGAGATTTCTATAGTCCCCCTTCAACAACACTTAAGTTGGCGGGGGACAAAAGGGTATAGTTGCCCGATCTAGGAGTGAAGGTTTAAGTACAATAGGCTCATAACGTCAAGGTCATCTTGGATTGTTAAAATCATAGAATGGTCCGATTTTGATCGGAAGGGTTGTAAACTTGTTAAAATTTGGACCACTAGGTGAATTAAATATAAGTAGATTCATTGTTTGAACTTTCTATGATAAGAACTACAGAGCTATGACTACTGAACTCCATGACCTGTAGCCCCCAGTAACATTTGCGTTCCAATTATGCAAAGAATATTAAGAGGTGGCAAACCAGTATCATTTCGGGTCTGTACCATTAACGGAAACATTGACACCATTTGTTCGCCTGAACGAATGTTCATGGGGCACATTATAGTCCAACTTTCTGTGTGTCCGTGCGTCCGTCTGTCCGTCCGTCCTATGGACCGGTTAACTTTTTTTAAAATGCTCTACAGGCTTAACGCTTCCCGATTTACTTCAAACTGCTAGGATGATAGAGTGAGGTGCCGCAATTATATGTGTAGATTTTGGCTGATTATTGATATTCATGGAATTTAATTAGCTATTTGCATATTTTACAGACTTTTCGGGTACCTTTTGAACTGTATGTGGCTTAAACGCTATCCACTGATTGACTTCACACTTGGTAGTGTTAAGTGAGGTGCCAAAATTTATGTGTAGCTTTTGGCGCAGTATTTGCATATTCATGAATATAATTAGATCATTTTGGCCAGTCAAAAAAAAAAAAAAAAAAAAAATGACAACCCTTTCCCCACAGGTGTTGGTGCAGTTATCTGGAGTTCCGTAAGGCGTATAATGATGTAACTTGGTGGACAGAGGCGGGTAAAGAAGTTCTCGACCTTGATTAGATGTTTAGCATATTTCGGGCGAATTACATATGCAAATGAGCTAATTGATATGCAAAATCAGCGTAATCGCTACTATTTTTGAAACAGTACATAGGATATGCAAAATTCCTTCAAGGCACGAAACCCCCTTTTTATTGGGATTCCGCATCTTCATTGCCATTTGAAAGTTCCTGATACATGCGGCCTTAGGAATGCAAATGAGCTAATTAAATATGCATAATTGCTATATCGCTAAAATGGACATCGGATATGCAAAATTCCTTTGCGACATGTAACTACTATAATATTTACATCTGTGTTAATAATAGGAGGGGGCAGGGTTTGCTGTTGGGGAGGGGCAGGGTGGGGTTAAGTGGGAGAGTGGGTGCGTAGGGAGGGGTAGGGGTGTGTGGCCAGATCTGGTGGGTCGGGTTGGTGGCGTCGGGGTGGGGTACGTCGGGAGGGCGGGGTGACCTCATGTGATCTGGTGTGACCTTGGTGACCTCATTTACCGGGTGGACCCCATGTGACCTTGTGACCCCATGTGACCTTTGTGGACCCACATGTGACCTTGTGACCATGTGACCTTTGTGGAACCCATGCGGACCTCAGTGACCTCATGGGACCTCGGTGACCCCATGTGAACTCGGTGACCCATGTGACCTCGTGACCCCATGTGACCTTGGTGACCCCCAGTGACCTTGGTGACCAGTTGTGACCCTGTGACCTTTGTGACCCATGTGATCTTGTGACCATGTGACCTTGTGCCCAATGTGACCTTGGGGACCCCATGTGACCTTGGTGACCCAAGTGACCTGTGTGACCCATGTGACCTTTGACCCATGTGACCTTTGTGACCCATGTGACCTTTGTGACCCATGACCTTGGTGACCCAGTGACCTTTGTGACCCATGTGACCTGGGTGACCACATGACCTGGTGACTTCAGGTCCTTGGTGACCTAATGTAACCTTTGACCCCATTCACAACAGGATCAGAAGACAACTAGTGGGCCAACGGCCGCGATGACATTTTTCATCATTTGGTAAACACCTTATTGTAAAAGGCTGCATGCAGGCTAAACACTATGACAGATTTACTTCAAACTCGGTAATTTTGTATAAACAATGTTGCTCCAGGGCATTTGTGCTCTTTCTAATCATCATTTGCCAAACTTCATATAAAGCAAGTTGATCGCGCAACAGGCGACACTTGTGGTTCGAGAACGCCTTGTTTAGTAACGAACGAATCTGAAATTTACCCCATTGTGCCTTGAACCTATTTGGATCTATTGAAGAACAACCTGCAGATATGGCAAATTATACCTTTTTTAATCCGGGAAACGTAACGAAAACGTTGGCATACTTTTCTACTCGTTTTGATACTTTCCATATTTTGGACCCCTGTCTAAACCTTGCCCCATTAAAAATATATGTTCCACTCGTTTGATTTTAGTAGACTTTGGATATGTTGTTTTTCAAGGTATTCTCAATACAATTCTGTGGGAATTGATTCTGTTGACAATTAGAGTTGGGTTAAGGCAGCATTCAGTGGAAGTGAATGGCCTATAGTGTTTCTGATAATTAGTGATCA
Source organism: Ophioderma brevispina (assembly GCA_023653785.1). Taxonomy (NCBI): domain Eukaryota; kingdom Metazoa; phylum Echinodermata; class Ophiuroidea; order Amphilepidida; family Ophiodermatidae; genus Ophioderma; species Ophioderma brevispina. The sequence goes on from JAMKCH010001376.1 coordinate 6,317, forward strand.
ATAATTGTTTCTAATAATTAGTGATAATTGTTCTGATATTAGTGATAATTGTTTGCTGATTACATTGTGATAAGTGTTTGAAATAGATGATAATTGTTTACTGACTTAGGTGTTAAGTTTTTCTGATAATTAGTGATATGTAATTGTTTCTGATAAATTTAGGTGATAATTGGTTTATGATAATAGTGGATAATTGTTTCTGATAATTAGTGTTAATTGTTTCTGATAATTAGTGATATTTGTTTATGATAATTTAGTGTAATGTTTCTGATAATTAGTATAATGTTTATGAAATTAGGTTAATTGTTTCTGATAATAGTGATAATTGTTTCTGATAATTAGTGTATGTTTCTGATAATTAGTGATAATTGTTTCTGATAATTAGTGATAATGTTTCTGATAATAGTGATAATTGTTTTGATAATGAGTGATAATTGTTTCGATAATTAGTGATAATTGTTTCTGATAATAGTGTTAAGTGTTATGCTAAATTAGTGATAATGTTTTGTTAATAGTGATAATTGTTTCTGATAATAGGGATAATGTTTCTGATAATTAGGTAATTGTTTTGATAATTAGTGATAATTGTTTCTGATAAATAGTGTGATAAATTGTTCTGATAATAGTGATAATTGTTTTGATATTAGTGATAATTGTTTTGATAATTAGTGATAATGTTCTGATAATTAGTGAAATTATTGCTGATAATTAGTGATAATTGTTTCTGATAATTAGTGATAATTGTTTCTGATAATTAGTTATAATTGTTTCTGATAATTAGTGATAATGTGTTCGATAATAGTGATATTGATTTTTCTGATAATAGTGATAATATTTCTTATAATAGTGATAATTGTTTCTGATAATTAGTGATAATTGTTTCTGATAATTAGTGATAATTTACTGATAATTAGTGACATTTCTTCTCATTCTTAACCCCAGAAGCTACTTGCCTTTCATACAGCATTCTGATTGTCTAATTACATCATATATTTATTGCATGACAAACGGAAATGCAGCTTTTCAAATATTTCCACTTTATCCCTCTCACCCCTACCACCATTCTTACCAGTTGGTGATTGGCTCAAAAATCAAGTGAAGATGATCTGAATCAATTGTAGACAATTCTCTGATTTAGTTTGAGGCGAAGTGTTTTTATTTTAAGTTTTTTTAAAGGTGTTTTAATTTTCTTTTAAAATGAAAAGTTATAAAATGTCTTCTTTTCCTGAAAATTAGCACTTTATTTAAAAAATTTTTACGCACAGAGTTATAAATATTGTGGTAAAAACTAACTCTTAAAGTTGGGATACAAAGGGCCTTCCTTTGGCTAGTACTAAGTATTACTACTTAAAGGTATTATAAAGATAGAGATTAATAAGAATTAAACTAGCCATTTGAAATTTGGGAAAGATGTTTTTCTGACTACCTGCTGTTTATTGATTTATTCTCTATATAAGAGTCAAGTTTCAATGAATTGGTTGAGTAAATCTGATTTTTAGTGTTTTTTTAATAGGTGAGTATAACAATGATATCCAACCGTTAAAATGATTGAAGTTGAGTTTCCGCCATGATTGATCATTGAAACAGCATATCTATCAGATATGTCTTTTATTCCCCAATTGATTTATGGGTTAGGATGGAAGTTCTGCTAAAGTTTTCCCTGATGAACACAATGTTTTGCTGTTGGACCGTACCTTGACTTTTCTTGATCCCCGATTAGAACATTCTGGCGTGGGTGTTGCCTGCCTACAAAGAACGATGTGATTGCTATCAAATATAATGAAGAGTAATATGCATGAGATATGTGCCAAAGTCAACCTATGATCCAAATTTAGAGAAAAATTTGTGTTAATTCCCATTAGTTACGTTCTGAAATTTTTAACAAGGTGCATATTGCCAGCCTTGTCCTTCTAAGGTACAAGTTCCAGTCAGTGCAAAAGAAAAAAATTGTGATCGCATTCAGTATGTTCCTGCTCGCATGCAAAAAATGTCCGCTTGTAAGAGCAAAAGTGTGAAAAAATAGCTCCATCTGTCTTTTCTTTCCCGATTTCTGCGCAAAATAATTTTTCCAAAGGGTCACCTGCACCTCACATCACCTTGCGAATACCTTGCCACACGCCTTCATAAAATAGTGAAACTAATTCAAATCAATGAGAGACGTTTACCAATTTACAGCTCAAATTTATACTTCTGTTTTATTCATGTTTTGCTATATATCATTGAAAAACTCTTATTCCCAAAAATTGCAGTTTTGATTTATGAGCAAATGCTTGTTTATACTGCCCCTAGGCTACTCCACTGTGATTTCTGTCCATTTATGCAGAAATACAGACTTGCAAATTTTTCTTACAGATACAATCGAATTTTCAAGTAAGATTGGGTACACATGCATTACTAAGGCTTAATGCTTGCAAATGATTAAAAATCTTTTTTGGTAATCGGGGACGAGGCTTTGGATCACGAACTGGCCCCTGTGAAATACTGGAAACAAAACTTATTAAGGGTAATAGAGTTCAAATGGAAAGACTTGAGAGGAACAACAGGATCTATTAGAAGAGGAGGGATATACATTTGTTGCTGTTAATGAAAGAGATAATACTTTTGCTTTTCTCCTTTCCTCAGATATATGAGTTACAAGTATTAGAGACCAAACCCTTGATGCAGTGTTCATTATCGAATGTGATATGAATGTAAGTATAAGATCTGTGTCTAGTTGCGTATACAATGTGTGACTGTTGTGCTTCTACTACATTGATTCAGTCATTAAAGATGTTTTCAGATGTTTCAATATTTTGATTTTGAACAGTCTAACTCATTTTATTATATTTCAATGCAAATATAATCAGTGTTTCCTTTTTGATGTATATCTGTGCAGTGGGGGGGGTTCATAAAAATTGATTATTTTTTTTTTTAATTTCATTGGAGTACTTCCCTCATTTTGTTCCTTATTGTGTCATCTGCAAGAGGCACATAGGGATTGCTTTGTCTGTGTGTCTGTGGTAAAAATATTGACCCAAATAGATTTAACCCTAAACATAATTGCCCGCTTTTTCCTCATACATGCTCACATTTTCATGCCACTTGCATGTAATGGTCCTTGGGTAATGCAAATGGTGCACCCGCAGGCAGAGTGCCCATCTCTCTGTCATTGGCATTTTGGCCAGACTCCCTCATATAATGTTGCTGTGGGGGGTTCGCCACTCCTCCCGCACAGTGAGTCTGTTTTGCATTCCCAGCATATGCCGGTACCCATTTGGAGAGAGGCAAGCGAGGTAAAGTGCCTTGCCCAGTTCACAACACATTGGCAACAGCGAGGCTCGAACCCACAACATTATGCTTATGAGGTGAGCGCTGATCCACTGCACCACATGTGCCCACCACATGTGGTCCTTGGGTAGTGCCCCACAGTTACCACTCTCACAAGTGGCTTCAAAGGTCATCTAGAGGTCATGGTCCAAAAATGGTCAGAATTATAAAATTACTTGGTGTATCCACATATGTCGATCAATTTCCATGACACTCAGTTACAGTGTCCCACATGTTGGTGACCTTGGCAGTGGCGTACCAGCCAGGGGCAATAATATCCCAAATGTGCATCCACGCTGGAAAAAAAGTGGTGACCTGGGGCCTGTTTCACAAAGATTTACGATCGATTGTAAGTTTGATTATCAAGCATAACTCGATCAAGCGCAAGTTTGAACTTAATCGTAAGTCTTTGTGAAATGGGTCCCAGACCTTTCAGGCTTAAAGGTGCGTGTTCCAATTGTCTTTGGGACCCCCGATTTACCCGGAGGTAGTATCGATTTTGATATAAGATGAAAGGCCATATTCTTCTCATTGTCGTTCATGAAATTTGAGCCCTCAAATCCATTTCATTCCCAAGATATGAACAAAAAATCATTGTTTTAATGGTTAACCATCAATATTAGCAGAGTATTGAATAGGGCTTTGCAATATGCATCATTGCTTCTACACCAAAACCGCAAGTTTGTTTCCCAAAGTACTTGGTAGGGGGTACGTGCAATTGCCAGGCACTCATATCAAGTAGAGAACACAATAGACATAAATCGGAACAAGCCCCTTTAATATACTTTGTGAAATGAAACAAAATAGACTTACTACATCCATCGCTTTACATGCCCTTTATTCTATCATGTTGACGTTTGATGGAATATAGCGTGTATAGCAATGGGTGCAGTGAGGCTGTTTTGATGGAATAAAGCGTGTACAGCAATAGGTGCAGTGAGCCTGTTTTGATGGAATTAAGCATGTATAGCAATGGGTGCAGTGAGCCTATTTTGATGGAATAAAGCATGTATAGCAATGGGTCCAGTGAGCGGCCTTTTTGGATGGAATAATGTGTGTATATCAATAGTTGCAGTGATCCTGTTTTGTTTTGCAAAGTATAATAAGTTATGTTTTCTCAATTTGCAGGTAGAGTTTGCTCCACCAGTAGGCTATGTAGAACCAGAGAGGAAACCCAGACAACAGGAACAAGAACCAGAGGTATTGTACCAAATAAAGAGTTGTAGTACACTTCTTGTGACCTGTGGTGATTAATATTCCTGTGCACATCCAAGATGGCCACCAATGTGCAAAAACCGACATACCTTATGAGTGAAGATTTTTTTAATTGTGCAAGTGCAATTCAATCTCAATGAAACAGAATCCAACAGCAATAATTTGAATAAATTTGCAATTCTGAATAAAAACCATTTTCAAAATGACTTACAACAATGCCGCACAGAGGAGAATGGACAGATGTGTGCAATAAGGGTTTTAAACTCAACCAATCATATGAAACGATAATATTTACAGATTTTGGAATAAGTGCATAACTTGTTATTTCAAAAGATATTATTTCATAACAATATTGTTGTATTAAAGGTAGATGACTCAGTCCCCCCACTTTAAAATTATCACCACTCATCAAAATTGAGATTTTGGTCTCAGAAGAAAGTTCATGTTTTTATCATTGCTCCAGCTACTGTAAACAAGAAAATTTTCATGACGGTTTAAGTTTTGAAAATTTCGCAATTACTTCAACCACCAAAATAAAACCTCGCAAAGACATTTTCAGCATACATTGAAAGTAAGCACTGATGGTCAACACGAAAATGTCTTTATTGTCTCCATTAGCGAAAATATCCCCATTTACAGCTGTTATATACTACTAAATAACTACACTAACTTGAAAATATTCTGCATTCTAACCAATATGTGCTTGGGAATCTGGAGAGGCTTTGTCAAATGTTGAGGGTAACCAGCTGGGTTTTGAGCGGATATGGCACTGACTTAAAGAGGATGTCTGTTATTTGGGAAGTGGGCTGGTGGTTCAGTTGATCGCTCATCTTTCACCAGTGTGGTATCAGTTTGATTCCCAGTTGAGCCAGGTCATACTTCAATTTGGTTGCCAACCCATACCCATCCTTGCAGGTTTCCTCTGATAACTTTGGTTTTCTCCTGCATTCAAATTTTGAGGTCGTCAGACGCAGTCGGAAAGACCTTATGTCGGCATGATTCGTGTGACTGTCTGTATGTCTGTGTGTGTGTGTCAAACATTTAGTATACATGATCTTTTGGTTGACACTTTCTCAACTTACTGTCACTTTTTAGTGCAGTGATGGATCATGTTATAATCGTATTCTTTAATTCTGGGACACGGCATACGCACAGAGAGCTTGACACAAGCGTTCATGCATTCAACTTACGCACGACTACGCCCTATTGCACCCTGCATTAAACGCGCTATATTGCCGTTGTCAAGGGCATTGGAACCTACGCTTCCAAGGTAAGGATACGCACATACGCGGTGTTTTGGTCGTTCGTGTCCCAGAATTAATGAATACGATTATAATACTTGGTATACTTATACATTGAGACAAGGGGTCTTATGTGGGGTAACACATAAAGAGTTCAAAGGTCATTCAAGGGTCACTTAGGGTCATATTGTGTGTGTTCCATTTTGGATAGGTTGACTGTTTTTTGTATCTCCTGCCCAAACGCTTGGGCCAATTGCAGCCAAACTTGATCAGAAGATCAACTGGCCCAAGGTTCGTATGTGGTGTACTCCAATTGTAGTGAGAGGTCATGTGGTCTGATTAAAGGGGCATTCTTTGAAAATCTGTCCATTGGTTTCCCGCCACAAATCAAATGCTACGATCACCAAATTTGGTCAGTAAATAAGCACTGACCCAAGGCCCATGAGGCGTACAAAGATTGTGGTCAAAGTTTATGTGGATGGATTAAAGAGGCATTCTGTCATTTGGATTAGGTTGACTGGTTTTTGTATCTCCTGCCCAAGCATTTGGGCCAATTGAGGCCAAACTTGATCAGAAGAACCACTGGCCCAAGGTTCATATGTGGTGTACTCTGATAGTGGTGAGAGTTCATGTGGGCCGATTAGAGGGGCATTATTTGAAAATCTGTCCATTGGTTTCCCACCACAAATCAAATGCTACGATCACCAAATTTGGTCAGTTTTGGCACTGACCCTAGGCCCATATGAGGTGTACACAGATTGGGGTCAAAGGTTATGTGGGTGGATTAAAGAGGCATTCTGTCATTTTGGTCATGTTGACTGGTTTTTGTATCTCCTAACTCTTTTCATGTTGTCCTGGATTTACTTGTGTTGTAGCAACCTTATGGTGGATTCATACATCAACAGCAGACATCTGCAGATGCTAGCCTTTAGAACATGCTTTTACGCAACATGTATCTTCATGCATCCAGTGTACAAAGCTTGTTTGAAAGACTAGCTTTTGGTCGATGAAGTATGAACCCACCTTCAGGTGCTCTACCATGGGGTGGATAGGATATGTTGCACATAATAAGAATTAAATATTATTTTTTTTTTATTCAGAGTATGCAGGTAGATGATGCTGACTATTCACAGTACATTGACACAAATAAATTCATGGTAAGTCAAGTGTGAAGTCAGAAACATTGTGAACACGATTGTCAAATGAATTTAAACTTATGAAATCATTAGATATTACAGGAAATAAAGATGACTTGAAATCTCTCATTGCACCTTTAATGGAACAATAAACTACAATAATGGTATAGGCTGGTCAATTAATTTCATTGTGTACTCCATCTAAATATCCATTATCAAGGAGAACACATGGGGAGCCACAAGGTTTCATTGAATTAACATAAGTTTGTTATATTACTGTAAATCCAGAGTGTGTGTGTGTGAGGGTGTGTGTGTGTGTGTGTCTGTGTACGTGCGTGCAGGATTTAAAGTTGTTCACAGAATCACAGTAGTACCAAGTATAACAAAGATCATACGAAGTTGCAAATAAATTAATCTGGTTTAAATCCTTTTAGGTGCTTTTTTATGAGGGTTTTATATTCAGGAATATAGGGAATGGACATGGAAATGCTCAAATAACAACATGCAAGAATATATTTATGTAAATAGTTACATTTATACTTGACATATATAGAACTGCAAAAGTTAACAACTTCTGTAATTTCCAAACACTTGAAAAAATCATGAAAATTTTGTACTGAAAAAATGGGGATCCAGTTGTTTACAGCTATGTATTTATTTGCATAAATGCATTGAATAAAATAGAAGTAACTAGTGGTATTAACACATGCTCTGTTTGAATGATGGTTTCCCTTTTATCCCCTTCTGCATTATTTTCCAGTGCTTGGTCAGGTTAAGATGGCAAACAGAAAAAGACCCTTGACTCCCAACCTTACCTCAATTGGGCTGACTTGCCTAAAAGGTATCTGTGTAATATTCAGATGGCATTAGGTAATTAGGTTTAGTGAGATTCTGTTTAAGTAGAAATTTTTATGAGGTTTTTATTTTCACAATCTACAACCGTGAAAATTAAAACTCAACAAAAAAATATGCACTTCCCAAATGCTCAGAATTGGTAAACACAAAACCGTACTGCAAACCAAAGTTCTTGAACTTTATGGGGTGGAAAGTTTAACATCATTACCCAATGCATCCTACAATAAACTTTCTCTAGGTCACTTTGTGAAGTGCCAGTTATAAATCTGAAAAAATTTAACCATTCATGGTTATTGGCACTATGAATTATTGCAACAATTGTGTAGTAATTTCTCTTTTACTCCAAATAACGTTGCCGAAAAATGGGACGTGTATGGCATTCACAAGCCGCCAAAATTAAGAGCTGAGATCAGTGGCTATGCACAAAATTGAAATTACAGCACTGCAGAAATATTATTAAACTTTTCAAAAGAGAGAAAAAATTTCAAATTATATTTGGGTCCATTTTTACTAAATTTAATGACAATCTGTTTCCAATTTCGCGACAATCGCGCAAATAAAAACTCGCGAAATTGTCGTCATTGTCAAATGCCAAAAATATCTGTACACAAAAATATTGACTTATACATTAGAATGGAAAATTGGCAGCATAATTATGCAATCTATTTTGTGATCCACATGAAAGCATTCAAATATTTGGAATTTGCAGGACTATTGCTTGATAGTGAATGACATGTCTGTAGAAATCTCATACAGGGTTTTCCTTTCGGTTTTTGTAGCTACACACGAGAAGAATATCTTTTCACTTTTCTTCTTTGTGCAATGATATGTATTTCTCTTCTATTCACAGAGGCATACCTAATTATGACTACAAGAAAGGAACTATCACATTTATTAGGAACAGTAAACCAGCTGTTGCCAATGGCAATGCCATGGTGAGTAGATACTCTTCTTAAAACAAGTTATTTTTCTGGCAAGAATTTTTAGACTGGTAAGACCTGTGTTTGGAATAAGAAGTTCTTACTAAGGCCAAAACAAATAAAAATGTTGGTTGTCCTTGACCAACTGACCTTAATTTTGAAAATTTTCAGATTTTTTAAAATGATTGTAGGAATAGACCATGTCACCTGTGACATCACATTTTGACAATGGGAGGCCCACTGTTGACTTGCTGCAGCCAAGAATTCTATATTAAAACATACTAACCACTTAATTTATCCTGTTATTTTCTGGTATAATGAAAACTGATATCACAAGTAAGAACAAGTTTTGGTAGTAATTGCACTGAACCTGAACTTAACTAGCCTACAGTGTAACACTAAAGAGACGGGCCACTCTGAGACTTTAATTGATTGGACCAAACAGAGGGGTGTAAACAGACAATAAACAAAGGTGACAAATAGGTGGCAGTCAAGCTCTTTTCAATAGAGTATTCCTTTTTATCGATAGGCGATTAAGCGTGCTCAAAACAACCAGCTTAACGGTACCACAAAGAGAAGTAGTGTCGACTGCTAACATGCACTGCTTGGAACGACCCATACAATTTTCATTAGGGCTGGGAGAAATATTGACAAGTCAAACTATTCTGGCATTGATATTTAAAAAGAAAGAAGAAAGGAAAATGTATGACGAAAGCTTTAGTGGTATGTAGGGAACAATCCTTCGTTTCAGGAAAAAATAAGTTGAGATTACAGCAAAAAACACATGCTATTAGGCCTATGCCTCAATCCTTCTCCCTTGTAGCAAGGATTAAAAATTATCCGTACTTGGAAATTGGTTGTAGAAATGTATATGTCGTTAAATATTTTTAAGTACACGCCTTTGAGCTCCCTTTGGGTCAACAACAGCTGATAATATTTAAAATATGCCCCACTACAAACCTAAATATTGGATGACATGTGTGTTGTAAGTGGCAACCCGGCAGGCCCATGAAAACCCACGTTGCAGTGGAGTGGGGTCTCTAATAGGCAGGCTTGGCCGACAACGGCCCCTGAAAAAACACATGCATACTCGGTTTGTGACGATACGATGGACACGACCCGCCGTGCAGGGAACTGTTTTCGCGGCACCTGCCCACCAAAATTATGCAGAGTATTTCATATTCCAGAACTATGAACGAAAATGAATCGTTAACTGGAACATACGCCGTTTTTACCACGTCATTCTGTTTGTGTATACAAATTTCCGTGGGATCATCCAAAGCCCAAGATTAGTTATGCATATATTATACCGCTTTAAAAAAGATGATCCGCAAAACGACGCTTCGCTATGGAGGCTCAGGTTTGACAACATTGGTTTAATCATTGTTCTTTTGAAGCATTTTTGTATTTGCCTAATCTTTATCTTCTTCATATTAAAAACTGTGTTTAGAGAATAAAGATGCGTTTTTGTTTTGGCCATCTTAGATGATGTCATAATGGATTGGCAAACAATATGTTAATTGTGGTGAATACCCCGTCTTCCACCACTCAAAAGTTTGGAGGCCCATCCATTATGACATCTATAGGTGGCCCAAACACAAAAATATGATTCTTATTTAGAAATGTGATTTTTTGTTTTTTATCGGTATAATTTATTTGTCAAAAAATTGTTAAAAAGAAAAATTTTGTTTTATTTAATTAATAATTGCACCCCTCTGAAAACAAATGGTCAATCCAAGGAGCCAGTATTTTCCACTACCATAAAACCAAACCATAATTTTAGTTGTACCATCAAATTTAGTCTTTGTCAAAGATGTCGCAACCAGGTGTGTGTCGAAGGCGAAGTCTTAGGGCGAGCGGAGCGAGGCGTCTTGGCACAAATAGCAATACTTCTGTGGCATGCATAATGTGTCAATAAAAGTATTATGTGATCATCATATGGGGGATTGTACTACTATTGATGCTGGTGCCAAGATAGCTTTCAAATGAGCCATTTCTTAAACACAAGACAATTGCCCGACAGTAACATAAAACATCCTGGCCGTGGTAGAACTATCACATTTGTTTGACCACAATGTATTCATACGGCGCTTACTTGTATTACCCAATCAGAGTCCCAGGAAAGTTACGGACAGTGGCGGCGCCGGACTTCTTTTTCTGGGGGGGAAAACGGAGGGCAAAGTGAAATTTTGGCAGGGCAAAAGTGAAATTCTGGGGGGCAAAGTATCAAATATTTGGAGATTTTTAACCAATTTTGGCCCAAAGTCTCCGCGGATTTTCACCAAATTTGGTGATTTTTGGCACCAAATCGCCAAATTTTGCCACAAATCAAAAAACCCCTTTTTCTTTCTGGCCGGGGGGGGGGGGGGACTAGGGGGCAAGAAAAAAAAATTGGGAAAAAGCCCCCCCCATGCCCCCCTGTGGCGCCGCCAAGGTACGGAAGATTTATCTCGAAAAATAAAGAAAAACAAAACACACAAAATAAATGCGGAAAGTCGCTGTGCAAGAGACTCACCTTGAGAGGGCGCTATACCACATCGTGTACTGGGCTGTAGAAAATAAAAATAAAGCGCAACGCCTTGATGAAAGGCTACATCAAATTTGGAAAGAAATCGGTCAATATAGAAGATATCTAATGTTTATTACACCTCATGAATATTCATGAACATAATCATGATAGTTCATTGGCTGATTCCAATTAGACGTGCTATTCCCTAGGAAAATGATGTGCTATTTCCCCTACAAATGTCTATATACAAATACTGGATATATTGGGAAATAAGGGACACTTTTTCCTGGTACCGGCCTTGTACTGGCTATGAGCCTATCACCCCTCACCCTTCCGGTTCAGGGTGATAGGCCGGTAGCCAGCACCTCGGAAAATATGTACCCTATTCCCTCTAACCATGTAGTATTTGTATAATACCAAAATCACAGGTTCATTGGTGTGAAAAGTGGGGTCCAAGGCTGAGGATCAGGTGGTGCCCCTTTATAAGCTAAATTTTTACACCTAAATGTTTTTTTTAATAATTTGTATTTTGTTTCCTACATCACAGGAATCTACTGACAAGTTTGAAGCATTCTCAGGCTCAGGGCAAATGTTACGACCGAAGAATAAAAAGAAGTGACGGCCATGAAGATATTAACACTCTATTTATTGAAGAGTAGTGTATATTTCTAGATATTAAGGCATTTTGCCTGATGCTAGCAGTGCTAAAAATCTTAATATATTTAAAGCAGCTCCCTATTAAAGCTCTCCAGTCATCTTGAACCATGGGCATTCATCATAGTGAGGTTGGGGGATGATTGGCCCTTTTCTTTGAGGGAATAAGACAAAACACATCACATGTCCATCATTTTTGTTCTGTATCATAAGTAAATTTTTGTCAGTGGTATTACATACATAGTGTTGTATGGTCAATTTTGGTTAAGTTTGTGATATCTGGCCTACTGATTTGAAATATTGTTTTAATTCCACAAAGTCTAAAATCTCAAAATAAATTAATTAGTTATTAATTAATTTGGCATATGGATAAGAGATGGAAATGCTAGTTTTATGTCAGTATGTAATACCACAATATAGGTATTGCCATCTTTGCCTTCCTGTTTTTACATAGTGTGATATGTATTACATATGACACCTTAAAGGTGCTTGTTGTTCCCATTGTCTTTGGGACCCCCCCCCCAACTTACCCAGAAGTAGTATCAAATTTTATATCAAATGTAAGACTGTATTTTTTTTCATTGTTTTGCTGAATTTTCAGCATGTAAGAGAGAGCGACAAAAACATAGATAACCATCAATTTTAATACTCAAAGGCATTACAATATAAAGGGATTAGCAGCGATTTGCTAATCCAAATTATCGAAAAAATCATCAAAATTCATATTTTTGTATTTTTGTTACTGGCATGGATGTGCGAACATAACCTGCAAGTGGTTGGCTTGAAATCCATGTATTAACCACAAGGCAGTGCTGTTTATCTTATTCTGTAATTTCTACACGTGCGTATCAAAATTCCGATGTGATCAAAAAGGCCTTTCCCTGTGAATATCCCATTAATTGTGCACCATGAGATGATACAGTTTTGACCTCAACACAACATGATTGATCTTTGTTTATCTGTACTGGTCTAAACCACAATCAGCTGTTTATGGTAGATTTGAGACGCCATCGCTAATACGTCTATTTACTGAGTACGGTATGACTAATTTCCTCAAATACTTCATTTTTGCACTATTTGGTAGTTTTTTCCACATTAAGCAGTTTATATGGAATTATCACACTTATCCTTGATTTATAAGCTTAAAAAATTGCATTTCCACTTTTTCGGATTATCTCGCATGATCTCTGTAATCCCTTAACATCTTATACACTACTGAAAGTAAAAGTAGTGGTATTACTGCTGTATAGTGTATAAATACCTCTATCATTATTTATGCCAGGAATGATATTGGAAACTACATATTTTAATTTTTACATAGTGGTGTATACCTTTGGAGCCATATTTTATGCATTTTAGTCTTCTAAATTGTGATGCGATCTGGGGAACACCCGCGACATGGTGCAAAAATTTATATTTGAGTTTGCTATCATTGCAAAGTTTGAATATAAAGTTTCCATACCTTTTTACTTCTTTCCTCGATGATACACATCAAAGTTATGCTTTCTACAATCTACAAAAAATACAACATAACAGATTTTAAGGTATTTTTCTTATTTGTTTCCAAAACTGCCTGTGTGACATGTGGCGGTTTGTCTCAGATCACAGTAACATATATGAGCACCAAATTTGAATGTTACTATAATTCTATGCAGTAGCTTTAAGTAGCTTTTGAAGTCGAGGTGGCCGAGCGATAAGGCGTGAACCGTCGGCAGGGTATAACCTCGATCCGAGTGGCCCTGCAGGGTTCCCGCCCCGCTAGATTCGGGTTTTTCTTGGTCTGCTCAAATATTTTCCTATAAGGGTCGAAATTGCGTATTGCGTAAGTGTTATATGGAATTCTCCTCGCTCCCAACCATTTGCGTAGAATGTGCAAGTGTATGCAGTGGGTGCCCGGCGCTTCATGGTTTCTAAGTCCCGTAAAGCCATTGGTCCCGTGTGTCAGTGCAATCAATCTTGGGCACGTAAAAAGTTGGCAGACCTCGTCGAAAAGAGTAGGGGATCATCCCGGGTCTGTTACCTGCACTCATCACTTTATGTACCAGAGTCCTCGAGTGTGATGCTGGAACCCGCTTAACTGGAGGTTTAACATTATCCAGATCCAGAGCTCTATCATAAGAAATTGGGGGGGCCCCGGACTGTCTGCCAGTGCTTTTTTTTGGACCACAGGTCACTATGTAATACCACTGCCTTTTTATGTTCGTAAGCTAACTGAAATTTCCAAAAGTTGTGCACCATGTTGTATTGTCTAAGGTTAGACTCAGATTGGGTGGTTAGAGGTGGGTTTGAGATAAGGTCGGATAGGTGTAGGGTTAACTTAAGGTTTGGGTTGCCTATCCAAATGACACGATGCCATTTAGGTGCAAAATAACCTATGTTCGTCTGGTCAAAAGTAAGTAGTAATCTATAGTCATGCAGTGTTAGGTGCACATTTCGGTATTACCAGCTGATCCCAAGCGACAACGTCAGTAAACAATACACCATCTCGAAATAGCTGCGCGTACGTGAGACATCGCTCCTTATTTTGTGTCAGGACGAAGTATATGCATAGTGTCATTTAGGAACGACTGCCCATTGGGCATGATTACACCACAATGCTCCATATCAAAAAAAGAGTAAGCCAAAATTTAGACGTAACCACCACTTCGCTCTACACTTTTATCCCATCTCATAGGCAGTGTTATTTTTTTTTGAGGAGTATGTTTTTTCTTGTTTTTCACCTGTTCTATTCATTGTGGGATTGCTTTGGTGTTAAGAATAGAACTTGTTTCATAGATAGGAACTGTTGAGTTGTAAGTTTTCTTTGTTTAATATTTGATGCATAACAATTCATACTCACACACTTCCTGTACGGAACTATTTTTCTTTTTTAAGATAAAAAATATAAAGTAAGATTCTCATGACACCATAGAATCTGACTCCTCTATATGACCTGGATTTTCATGGAACTGACGCAGTACAAGCAAGTGTTGAAAAAACCCACGTGTGCTTGGTCGGATTCGAACCGGCAACCTCTGGAATTACTATTACGGCACTCTTGCCAATTACTAACAAGCCATGGTTGTAGGTATTAAGTGCTAGAGGTATCATCACTTTCCATAGCGGATACATCGCAACAGTATATTTATTTACATACAATTTAGCATTGGTTTTGAAATTTTTTAACTACTTAGTTTTCCTAATTTACACCAAACTTGGCACAGTGTATATTTTTGAGGAGGTAATAGTGCATGCTGCTCTCTGACCCTTTGGGAGCTGAGACTTCTAGGTCAAAGGTCAAAACGATGCCATTTAAATATGCTAAAATAATACAAATATTTCATCTTTTTTGTCTCTGGAAACATTCTAAAGTCAGGGGTGACCCCTCTGTGCCTGTGTTTACAGGGACAAAGGTCAATGGTGTCAAACTCAGCATGCCGCAACTGATCCATATGCTTGTAAACTTTCAATAAGGTCAAAGTTCTGTGTAGGAAACCTTCAGTAAAGTTCATGGTGACCACTTTCAGTGACCTATCGAGTTTATCGGACTCAAAGATCAAAATTGCTTAAATGTACATGATAAACTGCTCAAATGATACAAATAGCTTTACCATTTGTTTTGTCTCTTTTTCAATGTTACATTAACTGATGATCTGTCTGTGTGAAAATATTTTTGTCTTGTCAAAGTAACATAAGTTGAAAGTATTAAAAACATACTTCAGTAGCCTCAAACAGCGCACGAGAAAGATAGGAGACAGTAGTAGACTTCACAGAGTGAAGATGGCAGCTAACTCGAGCTGCATAATAATCCATAATCATCCCTTATTTTTAGTTGATGCTCAACTCAAAATATTGCTATTACTTGCTGAAAAATAATCAGAATAAGAATGGAATTTTGGACCCTTTCTGGACCAAACATGCTGGTACTAGGCAACTGGTATGGAAGTTGCTCCACGAGTAGCTTTAGATCGGTAATTAGTACTGGTGGCTATTGTGGGTCACCTCCACATAACTTTCCCTTAAAACCCAATTCAAACCTTGTGCCTGATTTTATCACTAATCCTGCCCCTAAAGGCGATAAGAGATTTCTCGAGGTGGTGCCCTCAATTTTCAAACAAATCACCTGTTTTTGGCATATACATAGCTTGCCCATATACTATTCACTGTATGAAATCGCCTCTGGTCAAATCGAAGTCCGTCATATAGAAAATCACAAGCTTGTAAAATCCGGATGGATCCGGAAATTTTGTTTACACAGTATCTATGGGCAAGTGATACATAACATACAATGGTTACTGTATCAAAACGAAATCTGATTCATCTCAAAAATTGGAATTGGGGGTATTTTAGGTTACTATCTTAGTTATAGTTGACGATTTTAATTAGATACCAAAATTATATTTTGGAAAGTTTGAGTCGGCCGTCAACCAAGTCCTACTTTTTAATTTATCGCTTTCACCTCTCAAACAAGTCCAGGTTTTCAAAAAATCCCACCATGTATCTGACCAAGATCTCTAGTATCTTGAAGAAAAAGTCTGTCACCTATCATAAATGGGGATGCTGATTTAAGTCTATAAACTTTTTATCAGCTTGTTGAAAAAATGGCCTTCACCCCAAAACCCCATCTGTAAAGTTGCACACGCCAATATCTCAAACCCGTTTGAGTGAGAAGCTAAAAGGGATTTTGTAACCCATATAGTAGTCTCTAATATATTGGTCGACAATAGGAGGATATTGTCGCTAGTAACATCCAAATAAAACATCTTTTAGCCCTAAGCTTTCACAAGGTAAATAGAAAAATAGTAAGCTTTTCTTTCTGTAAAATTTTGACTATTTCCAGTAAAATCTGGGATCCCTGGGGAAAAGGCTATTAGCATCGGACCACATGTCCCTTTTAAGGTGATTTTTGTGTAATCACTAATCGGAATATTGTTATACCATTAAATTTCTTTCAAATACCCCAAGAGGTCTTAGTGCGATATTTTATGTTCAATAGTCTTGGCTTAATTAATTAGCTGGTCTTGTAACAGTAGGGTTGAGAAGATTGGACAACATTTTTTTTTCTACTCGATCCCGCTGACTTTGTTACCGTTCTTGTTGGGACTGAATTAGTAGGTGCCTGCGTATGTGAAGATCATCCTAGATTTTTTTTAAATAGATTATAAAAAAATTCTAAACAATTGGCTTTCCCAAAATTTGACAGTGTTTCATTCAACCATTAACTATGACTGAAACAAAGCACTCTTCTAAAATAACAAGGTATAAATTCCAAGTTGTACTAATATCCTCTATGCCCATTGGTTCAATACATTGTCATTCTGTATACTCTTTGTGTATTTGTACAAATAATATTTTCAAACGGAGTAAACTGTTTTGTTATGTTGTAGCTTAAGTGCATTCCTTCAATGTCCTGTCGACAGACCCAGCGGGGTCACATATACCCCCATATCACTTCCTGCATTTTTCGCTTGAGGTGTGTTTTTACAATACATGTAGGCCATTCACACGTTTACTTTTCATACAGTGTTGAGTTATTTTGTATTTCCTTTATTGATTTTACTACCAGGTCTAGTTGTAAAGTAAACTACAAGAATTAATACTTGTTCATCATAAATTTTTATTGATGTTGATCACAATTATATCTTGATGTTGATTCACTTCTGAAATGCAAATATATGCCTACTGCTGATGATTTGAAACACGAAAACGGCGTAGCGGAAGTCGCATTTCCAGCGCGGCCTTGGCATCATTTCCTGCCCAAAACGGCAAATGCCGCTATCGGCTGTTTTCTTACTTGTGAAATAGCGGTATGTAACACGCAAAAACTGTCTCAGAGCAGTTTGATTTAGCAGTATCGCGTCGCGCTAAAAAGCGGGTCGGGCTGTTTCTACTCTGCTCAGGATAACGGGTCGACCCGCTTCCGACGCGGAAACGTCCCCATTAGAAACACGCTCTAATGTAATTTGTTGTCAATAAGTGGGGTTTTTGTTTCATATAGAGCCTTTGACCGAAAAAAAAAACAAAAACCAAAGTGCAAATTAAGCTTGATTACATTTAGGTCCTGCCTGCATTTAGGAAAGGGAAAACTGATAGCAGAGGGGCCTTTGGTTTCTTAGGCGCTTCACATCTTATTCAGAAAAATTAATTTTTCCGAGAGTTTTGTTTTTTTCTGTGCCCTTTACATCCAATAATAGAACCCTCAAAACTGGTTCTTAAAATCTGATAACCCAAAAAGATACTTAACAGAACTGTAAAAAAGGGCTGTACAACAGGATAATAGAACATTTTAGCTTATTTTGGTTTCATCGAACTTTCCGTGGCGAACTTGACGGGAGATCTATATAGAAGACAAGTTTAGAACTGCTTTTCGGCTTCAAGAGTGTGAAGTCACACTTTAAAGTCCCCCATAAGGGGTGAGAAAAAAAAACATTCCTGGACAGGCATGACTTCATTGCTCATTTTTTTCTTTTTGTGTGTGGTGTGCGTGCCATGTGTGTACACTTGTAATCTCAGACTGTTGGGGATTTTATTTGTTTCCTTGAACATTTGTTTTTGTATTATCAGCATCACCTGATTTTTTTTGTTTTTCTCCCCCTGCAAGAAAAAAAAGGGATTGTGTCGCTAAATAATCGTTTTTACAAATCCTTTGCGATCTTTTAGCGAAAAAAATTCGACCCACCATCATTAACCGACGGTTGGGTAAGCCGCCAAGTTAGTGTAAAGGGGTTGGTGACGACATTCCTGGGTACATGGTACGGCGCATTGCTCTTATCATTAAAATAGTTACCATTTGGGTTTTTCTTTCACTTATTTGGCCAAAAGCCGTGAAAATCGATCGTTTGTTTGATTTTTTTTAGCCAAATTCCCTATATTTTGGACACAAGCTGATTTCTCAAATTTTGGGATAGGCGCCGTGTCATTATGATGTCATAGAGTAAGATTTGCTGGAAATGTTGTTACTTATTTTAGTATCAATGGGTACGAGTAGCGCCATAGCTATCCATTTATATTAAAATCAGTTCATGGGCGTTCGGTATGAAATTAATGGTATTGCAATGGGCGGTTCGACGTGTTACAAAAATAGCCTTTAAGAAGTGCATGATAAACGAGCTAATTTTCACTCAAACAGTGAAATCACTCCACAAAGAAGTATTTCTATTTTTTGTATTTTTTCTTTTTTCTTCGTTTAAAACTTCTCCATAAGAATTGTCCTTCTTTTAATAATTCCCTCAAGCGAGTAGAAATCCACTCCTTTTGGAGTAAATTTTTACCCTTTTTGAGTAGAATTGCTCTTTAGTAAATGATTAATCTAAGCATCTTCTTGATGACATAATTTCCTTTTTTTTCCCTTCGTTACTCTGCAATAAGAGTAAAAGAGTTGTCCTTCGTTTACTCCTCAAACGAGTGGAAATCCATTTTTTTTATTTTTTTTATTTTTTTTATTTTTTTTATTTTTTGTAACAAAACTGAAGTATACATCCCGTATCTAATGTTCAGGGCGCTGATTTAATTTGATACACTAAACCACGTGAAATTTTTACTCCCAAAAAGTGAAACTCTTGTAATTCACTCAAATAAATGGTTTGTACCACTGACCTCTATACAACCTGGGGTGATAACTTTAATTCCCAGTTGCTGTTAAGTTTAACACCCTCCTGAATCCATAGGGGACGCGCCCAATAAAGGGGCGGATCCAGGATTTGAAAAACGTCAAATTACCGGGGGGCTGAAAGGCTAACGTGTCAAAAAAAGTCCAAAATGGCTGATTTTGCAAGATTTTTGCAGAATTACCGTGTGCGGCGCGCCCCCTCCCCCCGTCCCTGATCCGCGCCTGAACTAGTGTTTAAATTTTACACCATTTCGGTGTTAAAACTACCATTTTCTGGTGTTAATTTTAACACCCTCCTGGAATCACCAAGGGACCGCCCCTCTGGTGTTAATTAACGACCAAAGCCTTGGTGTAAAAGTTCATGGTCCGATCGCTATAGCCTTTTCCCCATGGACCCCGTTCTAACCGGAAGAAAGGCTCTACATTTTTCTCATTTAAAAAAAAAGGTAAAGGTAAAGGGACGACCTGTATACCCCAACTGAAGTGCCCATCTCTCTTTCCGTAGTGTTTGGGCGACTCCACCATATATGTTGCTGTAGGGGGCTCGCGACACCTCTCTACTACAGCAGGTCTGTTACCTTCCCGACATTTAATAATGCCGGTGGAAAGAAACTGAGTGTCCCCCATGTAGAGAGTGTCTGGCTACCAAGCACATGTACGGATAATACCGTGACCGAGGCATTTGGGTACATGCTGAAACAAACGATTCGTACGAGACTCAATGCGAACACAATAGACAAGTTACACTCATCAGGCGGACACGGTAGTTTATGACACGGTACCCATTTAGACATTTACCCTGTGGAAATCTTAGGGTGGGGGTTAAATGATGTTTGGTTACGTTTGGATGTTATTGATGAAAAATAGCCCCGTTTTGGGTCTACCTTACTTTTTAACCCAGTACTCTAGGGGGATTCCAAAATCATTTTTTTCACTCTCACTTCAAAAATGTTTGAAATATCGCGTGAACATTACAGATGTGGTTTTGGGGTGGAAGGGAAATCTGGAACACCTATTGTCATAAAAATTTAATTCAGAATAAATTAAAAATACCATAAGCTGCTCCTAAAAATGGACGCCAAGAAATAATGTTTTTCTTTTCTTCGCTAAAAAAGAAAATTAAAAATAGATCTAGAAATAGAAAATGTGGCCATGCATGGTATCGGTATCGTGATTTCACATCCCTTTTTTAAAAAGTAACTTGTGTATGGAAGGGAATAAATAGATTACTCCTCTTTACTGACATTATAAATATGATAATAATGCTTGTATTTCAAGAAATGTGCAGAGAGAACAAGTTAGCAGCTCTCTCATGCCAACGCACTGACTCTCTGCCGGACCAGGAATTGGTTTTACGGCCACACCTTAATGTCCTACCTCTAGCCTATCACGGCAACGCTAACTTGCTGGCATTTGTATAAGCTGGCGCATTGGCAAAATCATATCGTAAATAGCTGATTATGGATCAAATAGATAACTGTTGTTGCAGTCTCGCAGACTTTTTACTCTAAATTTTCTATTAAGCTAAACAATTGATACTGAAAGTGTCATTATATAATGATGACTTTTTTCTTATTTTTTTCTTCGTTTAATTCTCTCAAACGATGAATTCACACTGGGTGATTTTCACTACTTTAATATTTTATTTCATGTTTAGTTGTTTTCCAAAATGATGGTTAATTGCCACCACCTCCACCATCCGCCGCCATAATCAGATTTTGCTGCCCTGATGATCAGTAACAGGGTAAAGTAGTATTATGCTGAGGCCATTTGTTAAACTATTTGTAACATAAAGAACTAACTATTACAGTTAGGCTCCTAATTCAAAGTTGAGTCCCTACTTCAAATGGTAACTCTCTAAATGTAAACCGATTGCACTTTCATTCCAAATAGAGTGAAACCCTTGGAAACCACTCCGAAATGAGTGATTTTGTACTTAAACCCGACTCTAGGGTTGCATCCCCTGAGTTTTTCTCTCTCCCTGGTCAAGAAAAAAAGTACGATTGTGTGTCGCTAAATGAGTTTAGGTAATTGTATTTACATCCTTTGCGCACTTTTCGGGAAAAATCGGACCCACCACCTTACACCGTGGTAGAGTAAGCCGCCAAATTTAGGTGAGGGGGGGTTGTGATGACACCCTTCCTGGTACACTCATAAAATTGTCTTTATTCAGTAAATGTTTTCATGTTATTGAGCCTAAACGTTCATTTTAAAGTTAATTTTGTTCTATTCTTTCTCTGATTTGGTCAAATTTCCAGTGGAAAGTACTGGAAACTGAATCGTGTTTGCGTTTTTTAGCCAAAATTCAATTTTCCCATGTTTTCCTTACCTAAAAAGCTGATTTCACACCAGATTTTGGGAGATCGCAGTTGTCCTTATGACGCCTATAGAAGCCAGGTTGCTGCTAATGTTGTTACTATTTTGTATCATAGATAAGAGACCCAGAGCTCAATGCATTGATACTACAATCAAGTTCATAGGGGGTTCGGTATGAACATTCCAGGGGGGTGGCAACAGCCTGCCCCTCCCCCTTGAGACGGTTACAAAAATATCCTTGTTTACGAGGGTTTAAAGATGAATTTCACTCTAAAAGAGTGAAAATCACCCCAAAAAAGTGATTTCGAACTCTTTGTATTTTTCTACGTCTAACGCTCAAAAGAATTGTCCTTCGTTTATCTCGCTCAAACGATTGGAAAATCCCACCCCTTTCCTTTTGGGTGATGTTCACCCTTTTTGGTATAAAATTTTGCTCTTTTAAGTAAAATTATTAATCTAAACATCTTGCTGATGATACTTTCGGTTTCAGCCTCGTTAACTCTTCAAAAGGAGCAAAGGAGTTTCCTTCATTTAACTCCTCAACGAGTGGATCTACACTTTATTTGGTGATTGTCCACTCTTTTTATACGTAATATCATGTTTTAAGTTTCAAAGAAATGCTTGTTCCCCTTGCCAACCCCTCCCCCCCCCCCCCTTGACATTAAAAATGATTGTAATAAGTTGTATTTTACGAAAATGAAGAGAAAAAATACTCTCTTTTCGTGCCTAGAACGACTCTGACGTGCCAAGATTCGAACCTGGGTTATTACGGCCACAACGCAATGTCCTAACCTCTAGAAGATCACGGCACGATACTGCATGCTCAAGATTGATTGCAAAACCAATATCTAAGCGTAAATACTGATTATATGCCAATAGTTCCCATAACTGTTGTCTCGCAGACCATTTAATCAAAATTATCTATTAATCTAAATATCTTGATACTGAAAAGTATCATTATAATGATACTTTTCTTCTTTTTTTTTCTTATTTTTTCCCTTCATTTATCTCCTCAAACGAGTGGAAATCCATAAAGGGTGATTTTCACTATTTTTATATTTATTTCAAAAAACGTTTTGGTTAATTGCCACCACCTCCCGCCCGCCATATCACTTTTGCTGCCTGTGATGATCATGTAACAAGTAAGTATTATGCTATCTGAGGACATTTGTTCAACTATTTGTAACATAAGAACTAAATATTACAGCTAGCTCCTTATTCAGATGTTGAAGGCTCTGACTTCAAATGGTATATACTCACTAAGTGTAAGTAAAGTTAAAGAGACACTGGCACATTTGAAAAATAGTGCGCCCTCAAGATTTTTCAAAATCGATATTTTTGCATGGTTGTAAAGCTTTTATATACAAAAGCCCTCACCCAAAATGATTAAGACCAAATCAGCTTCCTTATGGGTAAACAGAACGATTTCATAATTTAACGTCGCCGGCGACGTTAAATTCAGCAGACGACAAAAATGGCGTTTAACACAAGAACACGCACGCCGTATGCATGTTTCCCACGCTATGCACACTGTTTGACCGGTCTATAACCTTTGTGGTTTTAATATCGAATCAAAAATATTCATGTAATATACACATTTGTTGATTAAAGTTATGGAAAACTTAAAAGTTGGCCTACAAATTACCTGGATGTCTTTATCCTCATATCAATGTCCCTATCTGTTTTGGGGTATGTTATTTTTATGTGTAAAATATATCTCTGTTCTTCCAATGGCCTAGCCTATCATTTGAGAGCAAATTGAATAAATTTCATATTGTGTGAAAATGTGCCAGTGCCTCTTTAAGCTAAGTCGTTTTATGGGTATTTGTTGTATATGTCTTATATAGGTCTTTGTTTTGTAGGTCTTAGGTCTTTGTTTTATAGATCTTAGGTCTTTGTTTTATAGGTCTTAGGTCTTTGTTTTTACACACCCTAAGTGAGTTAAAGTTTCATTCCAAAAAGAGTGAAACCCAAACCACTCCGAAGTGAGTGATTTTTGTACATTAACCCTAGTCTAAGGGGGGGGGGTGCAATCCCTCGAATTTTTCTCCCGCGGTGCAAGATCAAAAAACGTACGAATGTGTCACTAAATGATTTTAGGTCATCGTTTTTACATTCTTTGAGCACATGTTAGCGAAAAAATTCGGACCCACCGCCTTACCCGTGGGTATGGTAAGTCGCCAAAGTTAGGTGTATAGGGCGAGCTATAGGGGGGTTCAGTGGCGGAGCAGGATTTGAAAAACGTCAAAATTACCGGGGGATGAAGGCTGAAACATGTCCAAAGCTTCCAAAAAAGGCTGATTTTGCAAGATTGCCAGAATTACGGGAGGCGCGCGCCTCCTTCCGGCACCCCCCATGGATCCGCGCTTGGGGTGGTTACGACCTCATTGGACACTCATAACAATTGCTCATTACAGTCAAAGTTATGAGCTTTAAACCTCATTTTTAAGTTAAATTTGTGTTTTTCTTTCTTATTTTGACCAAAATTATAATGCATATCCATCGTTTGTGTTTTTTTTTTAGCCAAAATTCAATTTTCCATATACTTCTGTATACACAAAGCTGAATTTTACCAAATTGTGGGAGTGCCGTGCATTATAACGTCAAAGGAGCACGGTGCTGGGAATGTTGGTACTTATTTTAGTATCAATGGATAGAGGAGACCCATGACTATCCATTGATACCAAAATTATGTTCGTATATAGGGGGGGGGGGTGTTCGGTATTGAAAATCCGGGAGGGGGTAATTGCCCTGGTTATAGACTAAAAAAATAGCCTTGTTAGACGAGGATTATACGAGTGAATTTCACTAAAAAAGAGTGAATCACTCCAAAAAGAGTAGATTTCTACTCTTTGTATTTTTTCTTCGTTTAACTTCTCAAACGATTGGAAATCACATCCTTTTGGAGTGATTTTCACCCCTTTTTGTGATGAACAAAAATAAATATTGATTGATTGATTGATTTGATAGAAATTTGCTGTTTTAAAGTAAAACGATTAATCTAAACATTTTGATAATATAAGGATATTTTTCGGGTTTTATTCTTTTAATTTTCAAAAGAAACACAATCGAAGTACTTAATGTACAGGCCCTTAATTCAAATGCTGCAGGCCCTGATTTTAATTTGGGATACTCTCTAAATGGTATATACGTGAAATTTCACTCCCAGAGTGCACACTTGTAATCCACTCAAAAATGAGTGGTTTGTACCCTGCCAAAAACCCAGGCTGTTAACTTTAACCACCGTGGGTGTTAATTTTAACACCATAGGGAAAGCACCGATGGTGTTAGGAATTAACCATTTTGGTGTTAATCCCACCATTGTTATATTAACAACCAAATCTTGGTGTAAAATGTATGATTGACACGCTTGGTGTAATTATCTTTTAACACTGACAAACATAATGGGTAATTTAACATCTCTCCTGGAATCAACCCAGGACGCGCCCTCTGGGTTAATTCACACCAAAAAACTTTGGTGTTAAAACTTTTATTGGTGTACGTCTGGCATTTAGTAGAAAATGCTTGATGTTGTTATTGTTTGCTTCTATTTTACCTGCTATACCGCTAACATGGAAAATGTGTGCGCCGCTATAGATGGTTGCAGCACGCCCTATACAAAGAACACTAGACGAGTGAAGAAAAAAAAGAACACCGTTTGCGTCCCTCACGGGGGGGGGGGGGTTCTCAAGTTTGGTTTGGGTAGGGACGTGCCTCCGAGAGTTTGGAAATAGGACCCATTGCATATACATTTTTTGGCCAAAAAGGGACCCATATAGCTATACCGAGATGAAATTTTGGGCCAAATTTTAAACCAAAATTCGCCAGTTTTTTCTCAAAATTTTGACACTTTAAAGCACATTGGTCATTTTGGCTTCAGATTGATGAAATGTTTATAATTTTCCAACAAATTTAGAAAATTTGGTCAGTTGGGGAAATTTGACTACTTTTAACAAATTGGAGAAAATTTTGAAAAAAAAAACGAACCATTGGGCTATTCCAGAAAAAAAAGGCCCCCCCCCTTATAGAGGGCGCCGGAATTCCAGACTTTTTCGCACTTTTGAGAAGCTTGAAATTCCAGAATTTAATGTCTAATACGGGGTGGAATTCCCGCCATTTTAAGTATAGAGGGTGACGGAATTTCAGTGTTTTTACGATTTTCAGAGGAAAATTCCGGAAAAAAATCCATATTTTCAACACCCTATATACCCCTAACAATAATCACTCTGGGAATTCAGTTTTTTTACATTGGTAGTATAGGAATTCCTGGAATTAGGAAGGTAGGTCTGGAATTCCTGTAATTTAAGGAAGGCATGTGTCTGGAATTCCAGATATTTCATTGAAGGTAGCCAGGAATTCCAGATATTTGGGAACCAAATATTTTGCCCTATATGGGGGGGGGGGGGGTATTTTTTTCTGGAAAGCCCCAAATATACCAAAATGTGCATGGTAAAGGGAGTAATGGATATACCAGAGCTGAAAATGAGACGATATGCATGTCTGTAGCCTCCCGTTGAGTCATTTGTATTGGACCCCCCCACACAGTCCAACCCCGCTTGTTTTTAGGTCGTTCAACTTTATTTAAATTTATGATTTCAGTAGAACATTGGTAAAACTTGCTTCAGAAGTGATATCTATACTAGGCGTTTTTTTTTTACTATTGCAAGGAAGCCGGCGTGTGTATCAGACCCTGGGGGGGGGGGCGCGGGGTACACGGGGGGGGGGCGGAAGCTCAATATAGAGGTAAAAAAAAGTAGTGCAGGTAAGATGCAAATGTGAACAATCAAAAGTTGTAGAGAGCTACAATAAATATTTCATTCGCGGTCAATGTGACTGAGAAGGGAGCGGGGAATACGGGGAGGGGCGGCGGAGAGAAGAAGGAACGGGAGAGGAGGAAGAGAAGGGGGAGAGGAGAAGGGAAAGGGAGAGGAGGAAAGAGTCCTTTTCTCTTCCATTTTTCTCTTCTTCCCTTTTCCCTTCCATTTTTTGTTTCCCTTTTCCGATTTCTTTGGTGTTCCGCACCCCCACTGTGCCAGCTAAACAATATGGCAAATATGGATCATTTCACCTATTTTCGATTTAAAAAAAATAAAATAAAAATAAAAAGGCGGTCCCCTAAAAAAAAAAAAGACCCTATAAATATGTTTTCCTTTACTCGAGAAAATTAGATACCTTTTTCCCTTCCCATTTTTTTTTTGTTCCCTTTTCCGATTTCTTTTGGGGTCCGCACCCCCACTGTGCAGCTAAAATATGGCAAAAATATGGATCATTTCACCTATTTCTATTTAAAAAAAAATAAAATTAAAAATAAAAAGTGCGTTCCCTAAAAATACGACCCTAGAAATAGTTTTCCTTTACTCGAGAAAATTAAGATACCTAGATAGAAAAGTAGAAAATCCCGTGCCCTTTAAAAAGTCACTTTGTATGGAGAAAAAAAAAATATGAAAAAAAAGATAAAACGACCTCTTATGACATTATTAATAAATTGTTATAATTTATTTTTTGAGAAAGGTGGAAAAAAAATAAGCAGTCTTCGTGCAGAGCACTGACTCTGCAGTGACCAGGATTCGAACCTGGGTATTACGGCCACAAAGTAATGTCATAACCCCTCAGACGATCACGCACGCTAACCGAGCGGCATGTGCGGGATCGTGGCCAAAAATTATATTTATAGTGTACACTACCGTTTATATTAAAAAATTTAAGAACTTATTGTTGTCGCAGACATAGGTGAAATTAGGCAATCAAACATTCTTTATGATGTAATCTTCCAACGTAAAGTATGGTTAATCTATTTTAAATGGATATTATTATACAAAAATAACAAAATTAAAGGAATCGCCTGAAATACATGATACAACGTTTTAAAATGTTAGGTCACGAAAAAGGGGTGATTTTTTTCGAATAAAGTTAATTGAGGAGTACCTTAACTTTGCGGAGCAATCACAAATTTAGGTAGAATAATTCCATTCTTATCATAAATTCATGCAAGATTTTTTTAAACATAAAAAACACTAACAAAAATGACAATATATCGTTTTTACACAATAGCTTATTGCAGCACTCCCACACTTAAAATGGAGTCTTCCTCACAGGCTAAAATGGCGACGTAAACACTGGCATGCTTTGATTGCAGATGCTGCAGAATTCCAGTACTCGGTGGCGGGGAATCAAACTCTTTCCTGATGTGTAGGCGCTTATGCTTGATTAAATACTTCGAAGGATCCAGGTTGGAGAGAGTGAGAGCAGATGGGGAAAATGGCCGACAAAAAGGGAGAGGTAAGTAAACGACCTTCAATTTTGACAGGCAGGCCAGCCCCAAATTGGCAAATTGCCTTGCTTGGCAAATTGCAAAACTCAATGCGACGGTCATGACTAAGTAGAAGCCACCAAGAGAAGATATCGGTAGATTCCCATATGCATGTTCCAATGGAGGTTTTGTACTGGGTAGGTATGTGAATCGTTAGAGATGAAAATCTTAAATGAGTTGTGATCATTACTCACTCTGGCAATATCTGTTTGAAGCCCGTAAAATAGTACGATCACATGCCCCCCATAGCTTACTGACAAATAGATAGACCAATATCCTTAACACTTTCGCGGTTAAAGCTGTTAAACGGAAATAAAGCACGGTGCTTAAAAGTTAAAGTACGTCTAGATAATAGGCCTATACACCTTATTTAATGGAGGCGTATTTGACGGAATATAGCGGTTTAATGGAGTATGCCGCTTATTCCGTAAAGAATAATAAACCCCCTAAATATTATGAAAGTTGCATTGTTTCTTACTAGTAGATTTAGGCCTACCTTCCACTCCCGATCTTACCCCACCGCTAACTCTCATTTGCAATGTCCATGAAACGGGTGTTAACATTTTTGTCTCGATTTTATACCACCCGCTCACTCCTTCCTTCCTTCTTTACCTTCGTTCCTTACCCCAAACTACTAACCCCTTTGCTTATAAAATTACCCCAAAAGAAATCCCTTTCTGTCTACGGACGGGTATTGAATGAAACTTCTATTGTCCGATGCTATCTTACTTACCCAGTTATACCCCAGTTGCTATAACTTTTACAGCGATTGTCTATGAACGGGTGGTATAACAGGAGTATATATACGCTGACGCTTCTTTTTACCCCCCAAACTAGGAAACCCCTCTTTTGCTTTTTATATTTATTTAAACTTTCTGTAGGCAGGAGCCCCTTCAGTGACAAGAGTACGATTTCCAAGGGCCTGCATATATACACATGTACAGAATGAACTATATACAGACCCTTACCATAAGCCTAAAAAAAATACAACACCGAACAAAATCACAAGCATATGAGTGTAAATGAACTATAGCATTACAGTCGTACAAAATTGCTTATGTGGGATTTACAAATGTAGATGCTTAAGCTGAGATCGGACTCCTTGTATTCTGCGTTACAGGGATCTCAGAAGGAAGACTGTTCCATCTTTGGTTGCTTCATATGGAACGTACGTTCCATGATTTAGGTTCCCGGGTGGTTCATACCACGCGTTTTTGGTTTGATTCTGTACCCTTAAACACTTACTGTGCTCCCGTGATCGAGACTCTCGCTCCCCTACCGTGGGCGGCTTCTACCCTGCTGCTGGGCTTCGAGGTTAAATTGAGAGTGCATCCCGGAACTGCGAGAACGTACCTGGGGCAAGGACCTTTGCAGCTTTAAAAATAAGCATTAGAGCTGTTATACAACCGCTATTCAGTGTGTTCCCACTGCCAGTGTCACATCAAGTCTTAACAGGAGTTCTAATGTCAGCTGATAAAATAATACGAGCTAATCTATTTTAAAGAATTCTATAGATGTGTCCTATAGAGCGTTCGTACGTTAGACAGACAGGCATGCATAGTTCAAAGTGCATGACATGAATTGCAAAGCATAATAAGAGTATCTTGGATATAATATTAAGTCTTCTTATAACCACCACACGTTTTAGAAAACATGCAGACATTTGTGATATGACACACCAAGACATCAGAGGATCAAAAATTAACAAGATATTTAATCTGGTCAACCCTTTCAATAGTATCCTTATTACAGCCACAAGCAGAGACATTTTGAAATATGAGACATGACAGGTACCAAATACCATAACTTGTTTTCTTGGCATTCAAGTGAGTTTGTTATCATCAAACCGATTTAGAAATTTTAGTTGAGTTTGATTGAGTTCAAGCAAGAGTGTGGATTGTTGAAGTACAAAGAAGTGTTGTATCATCAGGATACATAGTAGTACATTTAACAGTTAACATATTTGACAGATTGTATTGACAAAAAATGATAAAGAGAGGGCCAAGTATAGAGCATTGGGGTTCCAAGTGATATGTTTGAAGGTGAAACTGTCGAAGAGAAAGAGAGAATTATGTTGACTGCATGAGGTTCTGTCACCTCGGAGAGGATCGAAACCACTTAAGTGCAGGACCAGTAATACCATTTGGTGAAAGTTTATCAAATGAGAAGAGAGGTCACGCAGCAAAGCCTTTTGAGGTCAAGAAAAATGCACCTGTGCACGACCTCATCATATTTTCCCCACCCTTAAATCTGAACATCAAGCAAGTAAGTAGCTGTGGAATGATTAGCGAAAACTGATTGGTTCTCAGAGAGAAGGCCATTATCAACAAGGTACGAATACAATTGTTTGTGAAAGCTCTTGGGTTCCATGATTTTAGAAATAAGTGGCAGAAATAGGTCGATAGTCCCCACATCCTGACTTGTCACCAGTTTTAAATATAGGAGGTAATTGGCTTTTTTCCATTCTGCCGAAAACCTGATGTAGTAAGGAAGTTGCAAATAAAGCAAGAGAATGCTATCTAAGGAGCAGCCAGCTTTAGAAGTTTACACTGAAAGCATCAAACCCTGGGAGACGTATTATTAGCCCATATCACATATTTGTTATAAACAAACTTTGGAGAAACATGACAGACTGAAAATAGAATACAGTACTTTCAATTAAATTATTTTTAGTGAGTGATGTGTGTCTGCCTAGGAGATCATCAAACTGATCTGCAAGAGAAGAACCATAGAAGGAAATAGGTATTAAAAGCATTAGCAGTATCCGTAGCTGAGATGTGAACCATCATCAGTTTAACAGAATTGAAGTAGATGATGCTTGTTATGGTAACAGCTTTTGAGGGAAGACAGAATTTTTTGAGTTGTTAACATTTTCAGCATAGAAGCAGATAGATAGAAATCTCTTTTAAGAAGTGACGCTATGTGTTTTATTGACGATAAAATTTAGCCATATGCCAATCATAGGGATTTTCATTAGATTTAATGAGCTTTTTTTCTAGCGAAAAAATGTCACGGTTCTGCAACAGTAGAAATTCACTCGTGATCCATTCTGGTTGAGAGCCTTTCATACGTTTTTCCGACTGGGCTTATGAGCATCA
This sequence comes from Ophioderma brevispina, assembly GCA_023653785.1. Taxonomy (NCBI): domain Eukaryota; kingdom Metazoa; phylum Echinodermata; class Ophiuroidea; order Amphilepidida; family Ophiodermatidae; genus Ophioderma; species Ophioderma brevispina. The sequence continues at coordinate 37,465 of JAMKCH010001376.1, forward strand.
CAGGCTTTACAATAATCTTTCATATCAAGCATATCAACATCAACAAGTATGAATGATCCCAGTTAATAATTCTAATAGTATTAACAAAGTCACTCTCCATAAAATTTTATTAAATTACCCAAAAAATCACCTTTCTCGTCCTCGGAACGGTATTAATTAAAACTTATGGTCGATACTATATTACATACTCCTGATAACCCCCGTTGCTATACTTTTATACAGCGATTGTCTATGAAGGGGGGGGTCAAAGGAGTATATATAAAGCTGACGCTCAAGCGGACCTATCTTATATACTCGTATCCCCCGTTGCTATACTTTTATACAGGATGTATATGGAACGGTGTATAACAGGAGTAGATATAAGCTTGATGCTAAGCGGCCCATTATGATTACTCGTATACCCCCGTTGCTATACCTGCTATACAGCGACTGTCTATAGGAACGGGGGGTATAACAGGGGTATAATATAAGCTTGATGCTAGCGGCCCTACCTTAATACTCCTGTTTAACCCCCCGTTGCTATACTTTTATTCAGCGATGGTATATGGAACGGGGTATAACAGGAGGATAATTATAAGCTTGATGCTAAGAGACCCTATATTATATACTCCTGTTATAACCCCCGTTACTATATTTAGTACAGTGATTGTCTATGGAAGGGGTATAACAGGAGATTATATAGTGCTATTCAAAGGTGACAAATTAATTATTAACACCCGTCGGAGAACGAGAAAGGATTCTTTGGGGTAAGTTATATACCAGAAAAAGAGGGGGGTGTAGTATTTTGGGGGGTAAGAAGGTAAAAGAAAGAAGAAGGAGTGAGCGGTGAGTAATAAAATATAGACTAAAAAATATTTCTACCACCATTTCACGGCCGTTGAAGAATAATAAGTCGGACCGGGGTGGGTTAAGATTCGGGAGTGCAATTTAATTAGGAAATAGTTTTAGTATTTTGATGGACTAAGTGCAAGTTCTGAGTCGGCACTTTATTCCGTAGCATTCGCCATTAAAACGACCCTAAAATAGGAAATACAAAATCGAATAAGAAAAGAGAGACCTATGGTACAACCAATTTAGCCATTAAATTTGAAACCCCCGTCAGTTATTACGGAATAAAGCCCACTACGACTATATGATGCGGTTGTTTATCTTATGTACAGGTATGTGAATGCGGACTGTCGTAAAATTGCCGGAAAAGGCCCGGGAAAGGGCTTCCTGCAACACCGGCTAATCAGGCGAATTGAATTGTCTCCAGTGCTAGTATGTGACCCGCCATCAGTAAGAGGACGATCCGCACGCCTGGCGACATCCATACGTATGCGTAGAAGTTTCTTTCTGTCAGGACTTAGGGGTCACTAACGTCAGGGGCCTAACAAGACATTCCGAATATCTTTGGTGCCATAAGAGTTTGTTATGTGGAGTTCCAATGCCATTTAAGGTTGAGATGTTTTGAGATGATATTTACTAAATAAAAGAAATTAATTTTATTTGACATAATAGCATCTCTAGAGTGTAGAATAAATTGTCTTACCAATTGTAACCATACTACAATTAGATGCACAAACAAGTTGTGATGTCAACATGCGCAAGGTTGCCAAATTAAAGCCAATGTAGACACCCGAGGGTCAGTTTCACCTGAAAATTCATAATGTGAATTCCAAATCTTGAAAATGAGTATTAATATTACATGAGTAGAAGCCTCTGCGAATGCCTACAATATAAGTTTATTGCAAATATGATGATCTAAGCCACTTGCGCTGTAAATTAAGACGAAGACTGTCTGTGGTATCTGGCTAAAGGCACTATCACTACACACAACTTCATGACTAGAAAGTCTATAGATACAGCCGATATTAAAAGTTAAAGGACTATTAGTATGATCATCAGGACTTAATACTTGTTCAGAACTTCAGATTGATCGATGTGCCATAAGGCGTATGAAGTCGATGTATGTTTCCCGATAACCGCTCCGCGTTATGATTTTTTCCGCGTTGAGAGCTGAATCCCTACAAAGTTCATATTTTGGCATTTTAAAGAAAATATCAAGGTTCTTCTTGTGATCACATCTTGTGATGTATTTAGTAGATTTAAACAAAGAACAGTGCAAAATATTCTAAATGTAGGTATAGAGCCGCTGTGAAGGTTGGTGAAGTGACTGGTGTTACGCCAAATTAGAATTAATGAAAAATCAAATAGTGCCTCATTAGATTGCAAAAAATGTAAGGGAAACATAACATTGACGTAGTATGGGAGAAATTGGGTGCTTACAAGTAGGGTTGCAAAATTCCCGGGAAATTTCAGAGTGGAAAATTTCCATGGAAAATGAAAATTCCCAAAAATTCCCAATATTCCCGGGCCCTTCAAAATTCCTGGAAAGTTTCCGGGAAACTTTCCAAAATTCCCGGAAATTTTCCACCCCTTTGCAACCCTACTTACAAGGCATATTCGAATTTTGATGCGAGTTAAGCAACGGAAAGCATCACCAGAAATGTGGCCAAAATACACCCACCACGGTGCACCGCTCAGCCCAAGTCAACTCCAGGTGGGCCTACGGCAGTGCGGAAAGTATTAGCGTTCATAGCTAGCCTAGTGACGTAGCACAGTGGGAAAGTGTTTTGATTCCCCTCAGATCCCATAGAGAAGGGGAAAACGTCCGACCAGCAGTCCGCAGCAAAGCACCTCCTGCATAGATATGGTACCACATCTCTGGTTGTAGTCCCTCGGGTCTACAACACTGAGATGTGGGCAGTAGTATTCAACAGAATCAACAAAACTAACGGGCCGGGGTGACAGGAGGCAACAAAAAATTAAGAAATTCTACAAGAAATATGCTCCACTTACTGATATCACAGGGATTAATAACGGCTTGTTACCAAAATTTAGACTCGTTTATGAACGATCCCTTTCTGCCAAAGAAGAAATCGGCGAAATTTTAAATCTCCGCGTCAGCTTTCACATGTCGTGTTTACAAAAATGGTGGCGATACCATGTGCTTTGACAGCTGTAGCGACCTTCGGTAAAATTTGGGACTGACATCGGAAATGTCACAAACATTCAGTCACATGATTGTAATCTCATTCCCAACCCGCAATACAGTGTGTGTGCGTGTATGTAATAGACTAAGCGTACGGGCCGGTGCGGCAAGATGAGACTCGTTTCTGGTCTTCGACGTCACATCCCATTGAACAATAATAATAGCACATGTTTGATCATCGGACAAATCTACACTGAATCACGCACATTTTCCAGATAAGTTTTACGCTATTTTTCGACATGCAATGGAGTCAAAATTAAATATAGTGGGACAAATGAATGGCTGAAAGTCTACTACTACCTGTGGATGCAGTATTGAAATGGTAAGTGCCTCCTATTAAAATGGGACTTTAATTTGCATTACACAAAATTTGATGTCATTGTTTCAGCATGCTATAATAGCTTTCGTAAGTACCATACTTTCGCCCACTACTCCTGCGGTGAAAACGTCCAACCGGCAACGTGAAGCAATGTTAAAAAGTGAAGTAGTTCCTGAAGTCCGACCAACAAATTGCAAGCAATTGAAGCATTAACAAACAAGCAATGATTGCCTTGCATTCCCAGTGGGACATTTTCCTCCAACGGGAAAAATTGCGGAAAACTGAGGGGAAAACGTCCGACTGGCAGTCCGTGGCAATGCGCCTTCTGTGGGGAAAATGTCTGACCAGCAGTCCACAGCAATGGGTCCTTAAAGGCAGGGGGGTAGGACACGATCTGCTCGATTTGGGCATTGGGGATTTCAAAACGGTAATTTGGGGAACTGCTACGTGCGTTTACTATGGCAGCCTCGGTCCCAGTTACATTAAAAAAATCATTTTTTAAACCTTTGTTCAAAAGATCTTAGTAATATCATGATAAATTAAGGAAAAATTATTGACTTCAAAATCCGTCGGGGTTAGTGGATTAACCCCGCTGCAAAATAGTGTAATTTCCAAAAACGGTCATTTAGATTTAAATATTCGTGACCAGGCCTAGTCTTTAGTCAAGTCTGTGTGTAACCGTTCGAAATGCGTAATAGCGCCCTCTTACCGTTAAGTCTTTGAAACAGACTAGCACCCGGAAGTTGATGCCGTTTTGAATTTGCTGTTGCTGTTAGGTTGGCATGTCCTACCCCCCCTGCTTAAAAAAAAAAAAAAAAAAAAAAAAAAAGTGAAGTAGTTCCTGAAGTCCGACCAACAAATTGCAAGCAATTGAAGCATTAACAAACAAGCAATGATTGCCTTGCATTCCCAGTGGGACATTTTCCTCCAACGGGAAAATTTGCGGAAAACTGAGGGGAAAACGTCCGACTGGCAGTCCGTGGCAATGCGCCTTCTGTGGGGAAAATGTCTGACCAGCAGTCCACAGCAGTGGGTCCTTAAAGGGAAGATGTCCGACCGGCAACACTAAGCAATGCCAAAAAATAGTTCTTGAAGTCCGACCGGCAATTACAAGCAAATTGAAGCAACTTAATTGCTTATAATTGCAGTTCAGACGTGTTAGGGTTATTATCACCATACATTTTAACATAAGGATTAACGTTCGCAGATGAGTTTAACAAAGAAACAATGAAGAACTGAATCCAGGCCTTGTTTTTTGAGGCGTGCGAGTGCGATAGCACACCATCACACACCAAAAATGGTCTTAAGGTGTGCGGTTTTCAGCACACCTAAATCTGGTAAAATAATACACAATTTGGTACAAAATGCACACCTACAGCACACCCGACTCATCTTCAGAAGTGCTATTTTAAGCACAGTAGGCATTTTTAAAAGACAAGGCCTGAAAAAAAAAAAAAAAAAAAAGCCGTTTTGAATTTGCTGTTGCTGTTAGGTTGGCATGTCCTACCCCCCCTGCTTAAAGGGGAAGATGTCCGACCGGCAACACTAAGCAATGCCAAAAAATAGTTCTTGAAGTCCGACCGGCAATTACAAGCAAATTGAAGCAACTTAATTGCTTATAATTGCAGATCAGACGTGTTAGGGTTATTATCACCATACATTTTAACATAAGGATTAACGTTCGCAGATGAGTTTAACAAAGAAACAATGAAGAACTGAATCCAGGCCTTGTTTTTTGAGGCGTGCGAGTGCGATAGCACACCATCACACACCAAAAATGGTCTTAAGGTGTGCGGTTTTCAGCACACCTAAATCTGGTAAAATAATACACAATTTGGTACAAAATGCACACCTACAGCACACCCGACTCATCTTCAGAAGTGCTATTTTAAGCACAGTAGGCATTTTTAAAAGACAAGGCCTGTGAATCATGCCGCCAAGTATAACAGTCTTGTTTAAGGGCAACTGAGCAGGAATTGAGAACATGAAATAACGTTTCAGTGTTCTTACAATACTGGCATCAGGTATTTATTCTTTTTTCCCCAGCATTTCAAATTGGAAAGCATCTAGGCAAAAAATCAATTGTAGCACGAACTGCAAAGGAAAGAACCCCCTTGATAAATCATACATAATAGAGTGCGAGCCATATGAGGTCATGGTGCCATGTGAGGTGATTGATTGGGATGAGAAAATACTTCTTGACATCTTCCTTTGTTCTCATGTCAACAATAACACAGGAACTTCTGAAACTCTGTGCACAATTTTCAATTTCTCTTAGATTTTAATGATATTGAGCATTCAAAAAATTTTCTAAGGATGCATTTGGATTAGGTAGTTTCCGTAACATGACCCATCTGACACACTCTTTTCTGACACACTTATAAATTTGGAAACCATAACAGAATAAACCTGTGCTTTATTCCATGAAGGGTTTCCGAATTCATAAGTGTGTCAGAAAAAGGTGTGTTCCATGGGTCAGGTTATGGAAACACCCTTGGATTATGTGATATCATGTCAATTTGATTCAAGGTAAGTTGAACTCATATGTATTTAGGAAGACTGAGGCTGGTGTATTATAGATGCTGGCAAAGGTAATTTTAAGCTCTCCAGCACTAGGTCTGTGCCTACCTTTAAATCGACTGATTTAAATCATGCCAACTCTGGATCCTGCAGTTTGGCAATGCTAGTTCACTCCTCTGTTACATTGTAGCTGTACATAGTCATTTTTTAAACTTTTAAGTTACTTTCCCATTAACAGATTTGGAACAAATTGGCATTTTTTTAGGATTACTTGTGATAAAAATTTCTGGCTGACATAAACCACCAAGTGTCCAACCTTGTCTGAGTCTGACTTCCTGCTGGACCGGTGATTTCAAAGGCTGACTCAGAGATTTCCTGAGGAGGGCGCCCTCAGTTTTCAAACATATTGTGTTTTTTTGCATGTACATAATGCTTGTCCATATACCAATCACTGTGTGAAATAGCTAAGCTCAAATCGAAGTCCTTCATATAGAAAATCACAACTTTTATGTAAAATTCTGGATCTGGAATTTTTGTTGTACACCATATCCTATGGCACTATACATAAATGTTTACTGCATGAAAACAAAAAATCTAATTCCTCTGAAACTTTGGGATTGAGCATTTAATAGGTGACTATCTTTAGTTCTAGTTGGCTATTTCTAATTAATACACACAAAAAAAATATATTTGAAATCTCTGAGTCAGCCTTTAACAGACATTATCTTTAAAAAAGAGGTAGTGTTCTCCTAAAAGCTCTAATGTCAAATTAGGGAGTATTCAGAGGAGAATTTAAGAACATCACTGCAATGTACATCAAAAGTGATCTACCAAGAGGAGTTTCAAATCACTCTCCTACAGTGCACTTAAGTGCTGCATCAGGGGAGCGATCAAGTGTACTTAAGGAGAGCTGTATGGGAGCAAAAAGCCTGAGCAAAACCTCACTCGCCGTACAAGACGATGTCTGCTTTAACTTAGAAGCAAACAGCAATGATTGCTGATTTTCCATCAGGAAAAATGTGTGTGTAGCCTGGAAAATTTAAGCTTGCTTTTTCTTTTCTTTTTATTTTTGTTACCAATTCATGTACATAACCAGTGGCATAACCAACTTTTTTGCAGGGAAAAGGGGACACATTTGGGGGGGGGGGGAAGCATATTGAAATTTGTTAGTACAGTGTATAATGTTGTTTTCACTGTAAATTGGCATGTGTGAAGAAAATCACTTTAATTCCACAGGGGGCAAGCTTCCACCAGTCCCCCTTTGGTTACGCCACTGTGTCCAACATATTTTCCTTACAAATCTTGTGTTTGTATCGTGGGATAACATTATAACAACGATGTTTATATGCACATGCTTACATTTTTTATCATACTTTTATTTCTCTGTTTTATTTTTGTTATCAAGAACATAAGAAAAAAACACAAAATCACAATGAATCATCAGAAAATTAAAAAAAACCAAAAAAAAACAGCAGAACAAGACTTGATTTTCTCTTACCAAACTGCTTCATTTCAACCCTAATTTAATGGCACTGCATAAACTCTAAAAAGTAATTTGAGATGCCTAATCTTAGGTTTGCAAATAGCAATAAATGACAGCAACCATGAAGATTTGAAGAAACAATTCTTGCAATAGACTTCTCACAATGGCAAGAAAGTAATCGAAAGAAAATCACACCAAATTGTAGGAAATCTTGCCATAGTGCGAATTTCACATATAATTGAATGGGCCTATGCTGACATTATACCATTGTAACTCCTTTACACAGAATTGTTGTGTTCTAGTCTGGTCAACCATGGGCTTTAATCCTAGCACTACTGAATCTCACAAAATCCCACAGGACTGAGTGAGAAAATGCATTAAGTCCCAGATGTAGTGATTGCATCATCAAAAGAATGTATGGGCATGAAATCACTGGCTGAGCCCGGGGCTGTGTATCATCATAACTTGGTTTCCCCAGTCATGGGACTGGTTTGAGACCGGCCTGAACTTGCAACTTTTCCTCTTCTGTCATTCCTTCCCTCCCTGCCAGGAAATGAAGGAATAACAGATGTGACAAGACATCAAAATCAATTAATTTAACATCTCTTTTTTCCATACACTATTAAAGTCAGGTCCACAAAAAATTAGCCCCAAGTTGGGCAAGTGTTGCATACATATATAGATCAAATATTGTAAGCAGGCCAGAATGTTAATTTCATCCTATAAGTCTACCACTTTAAAAGAGAAAATGGGTCCAATCCCTATACCCAAATTTAAATTTTTTGCCCATATTCTTCAGCAAAATTTGCCTTAATTCAGAACTTTTTACCTTGAGAACAGCAATATTTCCGGCATCAGAAAAAATGGTTAACATTTGCGTGTGTGACCCACATACAAACCAAATTCCAGTTTGAAAAAAATTGAGTAATTTCTCTACATCTGGAGCTGAAACAGTGGCTTAGGCAACCTTGTGGTTCTGAGGGGGCAAAGCCTGGTCAATCAAAATCAGAGGGTAAATAGGGTCCAAAATGGCTGATTTTGCATGAATCTTAACACCTCTTATGTACACAAAGGCAGCATTTTATAATACCTGCCACATGTTTTGATCGAGATCTCGATCACTTGAGCACAGTAAGTGTTAATCAAAATTTTCTGATTTTACCACATTATTTTACAAGGGAGGCACTTTGTCCCCTTTCCCCTACTGGCTATACCACTGAGCTGAAATCATCACCCACATCCCGGTATGATTTTTTGTACTAAGTACCCCCTCCCAGAGTAACTCAAGTTTGAAACATGGTTGTTGGATGTGGATAAGGCTTTGGATCAGCACCTTTAATGTATCCCATCTAATTTTGTGTTTATATTTTATGGTTTTATTAAAAATTATATGCACATGCATTATAGATGAGAAGATAATTAGATCATGAAATATAAATTGCTGTAATTTTGCATAATGCATGTAGCTGTATACCGCAAACATGCAATTCTGAACTTTTGCAAAATTTTAGATATTGAACTGTTCTACAGGAAGCACATACAATCTTGGAATTGTTGGAACACTTTGAAAGATTTTCAGAAAACTGGTTCTCTGTCTTCCTCCATGCAATGTTGATTGAGATATTGTCATCAGCATTCTTGCCAAATCCCCCAACTTACATTGATGGGGGTTGGGGAAGGGTAAGTTGAAGGGTGAGGTTAGGGCTTTGAATTAAGTGGCAGCAGGAGCTTGTAAGTTTTTTAAAGGTGCTTGTTCCGATGTGTATTGTGTTCTGTACTTGATACTTGCACATACACCCCATCAAGTACCGTGTGAAACCAACTTGCGGTTTTGATGGTAGATACAATAATGCATGTTGCAAAGCCCTATTCAATACTGTGCTAATATTGATGGTTAACCACTAAAACAGCGTTTTCGTTTTTGTGTCGCCTGCCCTAAGGCAGGAAGACACATAGGGATCACTTTGTCCACTGTAGTTGTCTGTTGATGTCGGTTGTTGTCTGTTGTTGTTGATGTCTGTTGTGAAAAAGGGTTAACATTTGCCTGTAATATCCTCATACTTTGATGGATTTAAACCAAACTTGGCTCACAGGTGCAACATGGCATCCCCCATATTGTTGATGAGGTCAAAGGTCACATGCCAAGGTCAAAGGTCACATGCCAAGGTCAAAGGTCACATGCCAAGGTCAAAGGTCATATGAGGTCAAGTTGTAAAATAGGCTGAAAATGTAAAATTGACCTCATTTGAAAAGTTGAAGTTCAATTGGAACCAAACTTGAATCATAGATGCAACATGGGATCCCTCATTTGTTGATGAGGTCAAAGGTCACATACCAAGGTCAAAGGTCATGTGAGGTCAAGTTGTAAAATAGGCTGAAAATGTAAAATGACCTAATTTGAAAGTTAAGTTCAAATGGAACCAAAACTTTGGAATCATAGATGCAACATGGGATCCCTCATTTGGTGATGAGGTCAAACAGGTCACATATCAAGGTCAAGGTCATGATTAGGACTATTCATCAATAACCACGACAGCAGCGAACAAGCGGTCTGAGGGACGATGTATTTGGTTAATCTCTTGGAATTGAAATGGCTTTGAGGGCTCAAATTCAGGATGACAATGAGAAAAATAACAACCCTTTCATCTGATACCATAATCAATACTACTTCAGAGATTTTCCGGGGGGGGGGGGGGACACGAACCCTAACTTAACCCGGGTGAGTTAATGTAGAAAATGGTGTAAGTGTTCAAAACTATTTATTTCCAAGATTGTAGTATCAACCGTGTGCACCAATTTGTTTTATTATTCCATCTTGAAAAGTTGAGAGCAAGTTTGGTAGAGAAAATCAACAAGAGATTAGGTTTAATGGTTTAAAGGGGGATGCAGATTTAAGGATATGAGTTTCATTGATAGATTGGCCTTACTCCAAAACCCAATCTGTACAGTTTCGCACCGCATATTCCCCCCCCCAATCCGTGTTGATGAGAGAGCTAAAAACATGATTTTGTAAGCCCCATACACCCTGTTAAAAAAAAATGGTACAATCAAAACCAATTGTTTGCAATAGTATATATAACATAAAGTAAGTCGTTTTGTTGATCCCATAAAGAGAAAAGACCGGGCTTTCCAGGAATTTTTTGTTTCATCTCATTTGCTTGTTTCAAGCGAAGGATAACTCTAGTTTACTGAGGAACACAAAAATCGGGTCTGTGCCACCTTTCTAGTTGAGTGAAAATGAAAACGGTGAAAGAATTAGTTAAACATACGTTATTCACATTTGAACAGATAGAACTTCTTTAAAAAGGAATTAAACACGTTCATAAAGAAACTCCAAAAGATACGAAAACAGTTTTTTTGTGGTTTTAAAAACGTAGCTGGTGGAAAGCTTATCAGATTAAGTTCTTCTGTAAGACTAAAGTGAAACACATTCGACATACTGTTGTTGTTAGAAGAGAACCAGGAGCGTACAGCACCCTGGAAGGGAGAGTTGTTATGGTCTTGAAGTATCTGAATGCAAATTCCTCCCAACACCTTGAACTTTGATTCAAATTCAAAATTGTTATTGACTTCAAAAATTAATGCACACAAAAAGATAGGTAATATTTTTAAACATTTCTTTGGATGTGGAATGTGCTGTGGTTGCAATTACAGTCTTCTGCATGATTTAACAGATACAATTTGATAATAAATTCAAAAGCGCCATTCATTGATGTGCAATAATTAGTTGTATTGTTTATTATTTTGAAAAGAAGATATTTATTCATTGAACTGATTATGTTGACTAGTAAAACTTGGGTTGATAAAACTAGAATTCCTTTGTTTACTTAATATGCGTTTTGCTTTTTTTGGTTCAAGTTGCAATTTTGTAAGCTTCAAGGACAGCATGGTTATAAATACGCGAAAAATTTGCCCATGCATAAAGTGGAACCCCAAAAATTGATTTGGTGTATCGCAATAAAGGTTATATCTCTTAGATTGACAAAAGCAAAAATAGATGAACCCAAACATCATTTGAAAGGCCTGATCTTGTTCTGTAATAATTATGCCAAGTAAGAATGACATATTTTTGCATTTCATATTTAACCAATTTTTTTTCTGATGTTACCAACTTTTTTGGAACAGGCTGTAGAGTACTGTGTAAAATTAATATTGGTCGACAAAATGGGCACCATTTTCGCTCTATCTCCAACCAAAACATCCTTGGGCGACTAAGATTTCACAGGGTAGGCTAAATGAGAAAAAATAGTAGCTTTCTTATGTTACCAAAATGTTGACCACTTCCGGTAAAATCTGGGGCTTCTGGGGACGGGCTAATTAGGGATCGGGCATGGACCTTAAATTTACTCATTGTTTTTAATTAATAACAAAAATATAAGATGTAATTTTAATCAAACTTTCTCCAATAATAAAAAATATTTGGTTAAAATTGATTATTATGTTATTTAAATAAAAGATAAAATGAAGTATAGTACCTTTCCATGTGATCAAAGCACTTTACCTTTATTTGCCCTGCACTAGGAAATCAGCAGGAATAAGTTCCTAAAACCCAGAGGAGGTGGATGGCGCTTCCCACAATGCATTTTTCTTCACTACACGGGTTGTCACATGAGTTTTAGGCCATTCTCCGTTAAAGGTTTAAGTTGGTCTCCAAATGACGAAATATCAACATTAGGACTTCCTGAAACTCATTAAACTCGTAAACTTTAAATCTTCTCAGAACACGGAACAATGCATGGGTGATCTTAAAATATATCCCGATTTTAGTAGTTGCCTCCCGTTAACACTTCTAAGTACCGTATCTTCGTAACGTATCTGTCGGGCCTTTTCTTCGTCTGTGCTTGTTACTTGATGAAAGTATGTGCAGTCATCCGACTTATTCTCTAATACGTTTATCAGGTACTAGCCTTTCAACTAAAGCATGTGTGGTATTCGACTTTTGTATCCCGCCATATTGCAAAGAGCGTATCAGGAGGGATGTAACGTATCTGTCGCGGTGGTGACGTAACAGGGAGGGATTCTTTCATTACTAGGCCCCCCCCCCCCCCCCTGGAAATTGTTACGTTGAAACCAGATTTTTATGCAAACATGTAATAATAATCACTTTGATATGCTCTCGCTTTAATCTGACATATTGGAACTGGTATTCAGTTTATTTTTAGCAGTTTTGTATCCGTTCGAATTATTGTAACGTCCTGTCTGCAATCTTGGCGACATGCTCTCAGATAACTCTGCAAAACTTGAATAATCAATATTATCATGTTTTAAACTAAACAATTATGTCATAGATAAAGGAAAGGAGGCTGCTAAAAAATGCAATCAATCTGTGATATGCGCTCTTGTGTAACGAGCAGGGACCCATTTTAAAGAACGGATTTTGGGCTGGCGTACCTGGCGAAAGCACGAATTATGCACCTTTCGCCTTAGTTTGCTTGATACTTTCTCAGCCGGTTATCCACATCTATCAGGATCTTTTGAAAACATAACTCCTAAGTATAATTTATTTCGTAACATTCCATTCTTAAAGGCCAAAAACAAGCTTTAAACTGTGCGCATGACCGTGAGCGACACTAAAAACGACTTTTTGACCACACTTATCGAGAATGGCCGAAGTAACAAAAGTACTAATTGCAAGGTTAGGGCGATTTTCTGTTCATTTAGCTAGTTTTGGTCATTATAAACTCATGTGAGAACCAGTGAAAATTGAAATCATTGGAGAATTGCATTGAGAAAAAACCCTATACCTTACTCTAGCCGTAAAATCTCCACACCCGTGTGATATTCTGACAACAGCTTCCCTTTTACCCTGGAGGAGAGAGGCAAGCCAGGTCTGTGAAGTTTAGGATTTGTTGAAAAAGGGTTCCATACGTGGATACTGGGGTTTCCTACCGGCAAATCATTTTTTACCGAACAATTCCTATCCCCAATGCACACGATGTACGAGTAGATATGCGTCACTCCATGCACACTCGCGGTTTAGTGCGCCTCTTTAAACTACGCGCACATTTTGTGGTGCAAAATTACAATCAAGTATTTTTAATGGTAAAATTTAGTACAGCAAAGGGTTTTTGGACAGTTATGACAGAAAAATGACGTATGACACAAAACACACGTAGATATATATGCACTATTTATTTTATCTACTCAGACAGCGTTGGTGCATTGTGGGATAGGAATTCGGTTATAAAAAATGCTTTCCGGTAGGAAACCAGGATCACGTATTGTTGAGTAATAAATGTTAATTTTGAATTTTGAGAAATAGAAACGCCTGTAACTAAATTGAAACACTTTTTTACATCAAAATGTAATGAGGATTTTATCAATTTGATTCATTCATGAATGACGCCTCATTTGTTAAGATTGAAGGGTAGTTCATTCTAACCAAATAATTATGAGATTGGCACTTCGTATTATAAAAAAAAAAGTCCTAAGATTGCTAAAGACACGATCAGTGATTTGCTAAATCAGCATCGAAAAAAAATCACTCAAAAATCAGATTTTTTCATGTATTTAACAAGTACAGGTATCCAACATAACCGCAAATGATAAGACAAGAAGCAACCTAATAAGGACAGAATCAGCTATTTTAGGTCATTACTGTCCTAACGGACAATTACTACAACACGTAATTGAATGGAGGAACTATCTTGGAACGCTGCCGTTTTCTTCCTTTTCTGTCAATCTACAGCTGGGAAAAGGTAACTTAAGAAAATTCTACAGGCTTATCTACACTTTGAAGTTATTCCTGCAAAATTTCAAAATTTTTCAAATCACTGATAGGGGCTTTCTTTAAATACAATTCATTTGGCTAGTACATAAAAATCTATTAAATACAAATTGAAAACCAATCTTATGATAATCTCAATGAGAAAAAATGATTACAAAATAAAGGTTTTCAGCAATTTGTCCAATTTTTTTACCATTGTGCCACCGTGCTAAAAAATCAGGCCCTGTAAAAAATCTATTAAACATCAAGGGCTAAAATCTCAAAACAGCATTTTTGGAAAAAAAAATTTGAAAAGTGGCATAAATTGTTTCTGTCACCATTACCATATTAGAGCCAATCCTCTAATAAGCACCCTTACAGAATTAACAAGTCAAACTCATGTAAGTGCCTTTTTTCAAGGGAAAACTGTATAACTAATTATGCAAAAAAATGATCATACAAAACTTTTGGGCTTAGGATTTTGATAATTTTGGACAAAAAAAAAAACGTGCATTTTCATGAAAGTAAATATCAAATTTTGACTTAATTTCAATTTTGATAAGCGTTCCTGAAAAAAAAAACGACTTTAAAAATAAAAATGATATAAATAAACTTTTGGTTAGGATTCTGATAATGTTGACAAAAAACCAGTGCATTTTCATGAAAGTACATATCAAATTTTGACTTTAATTTCAACATTTTGATAAGCGCTTCCTGAAAAAAAAACTGACTTAAGAGTTGCGTTCATACTACACTGCAACGTGCATGGCGGTAAGTTGCAGTGCTCGAATACGGTCTCTGGCCAGTATACTGCATTGTGGTACGCAACCGAGTTAAATTTATTTTTAACTGCAGCTGCAGCTGCAAGCATGGTATGTTAGGTTGCGGCTGCAGCAGTGACGATATATCGGCACGCTGCACTCACAGTGCAGCGAGGATGAACGAACCTTTAGGTGCCCTGGTGCGCTAAATAGGTTGAATACGTTACCCCCCCACATTTCAATAAATTTTCAACAAAATCTATCCGAACATCATAGCAGATATCCTACCTTAAAAGCAAACCGATTCATGACTAGATAGGCTGGGAGTATAATAATTTCCTGACGGTAATGACTAAACATATATGAAAATGTTGTCTTTCCTAATGGCGTAATCAAAATTGGGTTGTTTCATATTTGCCAAGTTAACATTTGACTAGAAACATATTTTGACACAAGCTAGCTTGTTTTATCTTGTGTGATGGGCCTTAACTCTGAAACAAGCTTCCAGTTAACCTTTACTGTTCACTGAGTCTTTTAAAACACACTATGTGAGAGCAAACTTTTGTTTTTCTTAAGCCTGGATCAACACAACATAATGCATTAGGAATATTTTGTCTCTAAACATTAGATCTAGTAATGGATCATCTGCTTACTACTCAACTGCTTTGTGTTTCAACATTAGCACAATAACCGGGTTGGCGCAGCGTACTTCCCTCGCCTTTCACCAATGAGGTCTCGGGTTTCGATCCCCGGCAGGAGCTCGTTCTCCGCGGGCGGCTTTTATGTGAATTTGGTTTATCGATCCTCGCGTTCCCGCAGGTTTTCTCCGGATAGCCAGTTTTCCCTCCGCTTCTAAAATCAAGGCTTCTTGGCATAAATCTGTTCGGGTATCATGGCTTCTCTGATGTGCTGAGCGCCTTTTCAATGGCGGCCGCACAGCACCTTGAGCATGTTTACGTGGGATATGTTCTTCATTAAAAATATTCAAATTATTATTATTAATAAGCTTGCCCTGTTTTCAATTTTCACACATTCACACACAAATTGATTGTGCTAATCTCAGATAGCAATAAGCAGCTTTTAGATTTACGCACTACTTGATTTTTTATTTATTTATTTTATTTATGTCATGGTATCAAATACCACAGGCAGCATATCGAAACAGCCGGCTTTACAAGGTCATACACACACACCAAATGGTAAGCAAAAAAAATATACCTAAATATACATCATATTTAACAAAAATCCAAGCAAAGAACATAGCACCATAATCATTTTCTTCAAGGCCAGGAGCCATATCACACAAATGCAATTGTTGTCTATAGTAGATAGCAAAAAATCAGGACAAGAATTAAAATGAATGCCATGATCTATATGTTGCTTCTACCTACTGTAGACTAACTGTATTACTTAGCTTAAGTTATACCAGAGGGTGTATTGAAGTCAATCCACAATGCACCAGTTTTGGGAAATTTCAACTCATAGGGTCATGTGATCCCAGCAAACCTTTCTTAACCGTTAATAACCCATAAAAAAAACCCGAATTTTTACACCTCATTTTCGCCCCCAAATGTTAGTACTTAGGGAATTGTTAGCATGATCATAAAAATGTTTTGTTGTTTCTCTATTTTTGGTACACTTTTATCCATCCCTAAGTACTGAACATGAGTTTTGTACAGTACAGTATCGGCAAATTGCAATGATTATGGGATTGATTCAAAAACACCCTCTGAGTATAACTATAATATTATTTGAATTACTTTGCAAAACATGATGCACATACATCGTACCTCAGATAAAAATGACAAAAAGCAGCATAAAATATTGACAAAGCAAGTACTCCAGGAAATATGAAGGCTGAATAATACCCAAAGCCATATATGCACACTTATTCCCATGGCAAACTACATTGAGTTAATGGGCAGATGCCAAAAATTCCAATATGCACATAAATATAAAATATTATAACATTAATATTGCATAAAGCAATTAAAGCAGAGCGAGCCAATATATACATAAAACACTTTAGGGTTGGCAATTCACTTTGTTCAGTCTAAATAAAAATCTTTAAACCAACCTTAAGTTTTTTACATCTGAGCCAATGCAAAGTTGATGGGATCTCATCCACAGACAAGGAAGAGAAACAAACAGAGAAGTATAGAAGGAGTGTGGTTTACTTCTTGCAATTCTGTTAAAAGCTTTAATAGCCAAGAACTTCGTGCATGAAATAGGGAAAGATGGCCCTAAGTTTTAAGAACTTGGTACAAAAAGCAACTCTGAATCCTAAAACACACTCAAGCCTGACTAAGCCAAACTCAAGAAGCAGTGTCTGCGGACTGAGACTTTAAACAGGATATTGGGTTTTCCGAAAAGATTTGAAGCGAATTATCCTCCGCTGAATTTTCGTCAGTCTATCTCAATGCTTCTGCTTAAGAGCCCCAACACTAGCAAATCAGAAACTAGACAACTCCAGAGACTATGCCCCGTACGTATTATGAAGTCCAAGATTGACCTTTGCCCTTACCGATGCTCTTAGAGCGGGTTACTGTGGACAGCTTTCTTTCACTTTCAATTTATGCCTACCCTTTGCATAGCTATGTTAGGGTCATTAAGCCTTTTTATTTGAACCCGAGCTGACCCCATTTTGACCTTTGAACCCCATATTGTGGGCCATAAGATAAGCTTTTCCCCAGTGGTCTTGTGAACACATTGACATAAATATGTACATTGGAGAGGGGTTGCGCGTATAAGATGGCGGTGTAAAGGGGGGCGTAGCGTAAGCGCGGCAGACTGCGGACGGCCGCAAGACCCATTAACGCGCGGCGCGAGCAGACCCCCACAAATGGAATTTGCGATGTAGAAACACCGTGGCAACCTTGATGCTGAAAGTACCGGCTGCAGAAGACAATTCATATCACAGTTTTTAGCCAGACTCACTACTTTTTAAGTCTTAATCTACAGGTCCCTCGACATGTTGAAATTAAACACCAAAATACAGCTTGACCATATCATCATCTCTTCCGATTTATGAATCAATGTACCACCACTTTTTGATACATTGCCGAACATACAAACTTAATTTTCCCTCACTATCAATATAAAAATTACTTTTTAACCTACCTTACTTATTAATCAAATGGCACACCATAATCTCTCAGTTAATGCAACACAATCTGCCTTCAACACTTACTCCCCATACAACTTTGGCATCTATTCGGCACTCTACCATGCAATAACATATTTAACACTAGGCATCTTGACAGAATGCTGACTATACTTTATCTCAATTCAGCAGCATAACCAAAGATACTAGATATTCTAATCACATCCCTCACACTCGCATGGTTTGATTATCTTACCCTATTTGCATTATTTATAAAGGTTATTAATGAATTAAACAATTGACACTGCGAATTTAATTACACAACTATTTGACCCTTAGGTTTACTTTGTTATGCCAAATACCACAAGAAAATACACAATAACTACTCAAACGGCAACCCTATGAAGAACCTTTACCCCTGGGAATCCCCACGATACAGTCTCCCCCCGAAAAGGCTTATTTCACTCTAAGACACTGAAAAGCATTATCACAAACAATTTACATGCAATTCTGATACCAACAACATAGAGTAGTGTAACCGGGCATTACAGCAATATGTACAAAATCCACAATACTTTTCCTATTTTTTACCCTAGCAACTATATATTTATAGTCTTTTCCTCACAAAGAGTTTCGCACACACACACCCACTAACGATCACTTGCACGCAAACCATTCATGTTATTTGTTCCAACCAAAGCTCGGACCTCACCCAAACAATATGCCAGCTCGATGCTCATTTCCTGTCCTCGTACCATACCCGACCTAATTTGTTTTTAAAACTATTACAATCTTGTGCACCCCACTTCTGGTGCCAAACACTCAAAAATCACCAGATCTAATCACTCATTTGGTTGTGCAACTCCCATTTTGCATCTCCCTTTTCACCTCTGGACCTTATTTTAAGAATCGTGCGCTCTTCTCTAACTCTCTCTAAAGGTTAGAATGCGGTGGCCTCACATTCACCAGCAAAACATACTACCCCATCTGCTAACTGCTAGCAATACCGGCGTGCTATTCGAAGCGCAACACCCCACACAATGCTGCACACGCAGATTCATGCACTTAGTACCAAATAAAGAAATGATTTCCCATTATCAATTCTATATACGTGTACAATATTCCTTCAGTTACTTTCAAAAATTGACACTTCATGAAACGAACCTGAATTAACTTAATCCTCACTCAACCATAACTCACTCTCTCACAATCACACAAACCAACTCACACCCCACCCAATCCCATCTCATCCCTACTCAGTTCTATACTCCTAATCATTTAATTCATTTTCCCTCCCCGGATGTGGCGTTAAACATGGGTGCACAAAATTGTAAAATGAAATCATATCTGTCCTGGTTACTTCAAAATGAATGACAAAATATACAGAACTATGGTCTAACTCCAGACACCAACTCTTCAATTTACAGATACCACCTGATACCTAACCCCAAAGCTCTTTAGACCCTCATAATATATCTACTCCACTACATTTTTATCTACTCCCTTTCTATAATTCGTCAAATCACATGCACAACTCGCTCTCTATTCCATCCCTCCAATTCACCTAACAAACAACTCTCTTCTTACAACTCACAATCTTTAACCTCTATGTCACCCAACTGAACACAATATCTCTCTCATCTCAATTCAACAAGCACTGACAATCACAACACAAATATCATTAAGCATTTTAACCCACTGGGACCCTAGTTATGAACTAAAAATACCATGTGCCGCTGTACTCCAATGGCTTAACAATTTGGCACCTGGGTTTCTGAGTAAAATTTCCACTCTTACCAAAGTGAGTATCATGTAGCACAAGCCCAAATCCACATTACCTCAAATCGATGTTTCATCCATTTCCACGCTACACTACACATATATGTGTTACCTACATTAATAAAAATCAGGCATTGTGGTGCTGCCTGCTCATGACTGGTCCCTTAAATTTTGACATTATCTTTCCCCTTTACTCTCATCTCAAAAATTAACATCAATTTTAGCCATGCTCATCTCACAAGCTAGCATCAACTCCACAATATCCCCTCACTCTAAACTCATATAACTCAAATTACCGCACCCTACAATTAGTACTCGACTCAACCTTGCTACCAAGCCCACTAAAATGTGGTATGCCATATCCACATGAACAATCTTGTTTGAAAATCTTAGGCACCGAATAAAATTTAATAAGCTCACCCCCACCATAGCACACAGCACAAAACACTTGCGCAATTACACACATGGTCATGGCTACAGGCTACACACTTTGCATAACCTACATGATTGTCTTGGCTATTTCCAATTTGTATGCCGATTCACCTTTGGCCTACCATAACAACTGGGAGATCTCATTGACAAAATTAACACAACCCCAAAATTTTATCACAGATGGCTTACTATACCTGGTGCAATACTCCACTTTAAATAACTCTAACTTGCTTACCACAGCAAAACTAGGAACAATTTTAGGAATGTACCCCACATGACATGCATATTTAATCAAACAACCATCTTTTTGGCTGGCCATTAAGGCGAATTTGCAACGACCCAATTGAACTCGTAAAATACACGTGGTGTACACTACACACTGCCTGCACACACATGTATGACCAGATACTTCAAAAGTTGATCAGACTCTGTTCCTCTCTGTACTGCACACATTAGAACACACCTAATTTTATATTTCCCATAGAGTTTACATGGGCTGTACAGAAATTACATATCTGTCGGGTACATGCACAGTGACAAATCAATTTGCACCAATCTACTCACAAATAATTGTATTTCCACAATTTTTACACCAAGTTAAACACACTGTCACTTGACATAACCACAATTTTGTCTCCTTTCCCATATTTTTGACACAATTTCACCCCTCCCCAATTTGGAGTGCTTACCAAAACAATAACTCAGTCCTCGAACCTGCCCCTCATCACAACTCACCAAATTACACCTGACAGATTTGCGAAAGAAAATGCACATGTGCAGATAGTGCTGCCTGCTGCCATTTTGCTCAAATTTTATCACATTTCAAACTCTCAATTTAAAAGTCCCTGACAAATTCCTAATCACAACATGGTTTAGCAATTCAAAATTTAACCCCACCAAACTTTTGTCCCAATTTGATTTTCAAAATCATGCTACTCCCCATAAGAATAAAATCCTCAAATCTCAAAATCCAAACCCTAGGCCCCTCTCACTACAGCAAGCAACACTTGATCAAAACAACAATATTACTTACAATTTACATCACCACAAAATCAACAATTTACAAAAAAGTCAGTTCATGTCTAGTTCTTGTCCTGTGTCTTCTGTCTTGTCCACGCTCGTCGGAACTCGCTGTATCGTATAAACTACCACATACCAAACAAATGAGCTCAATTTCCAACCAAATTAAATTCCCGAGCTGGCCAGCTATCGCGATTTCAGAGTAAAATCCTAATTTGTGCACATTACAGTGATTAGTAGTAGTCCGTGTTGCGCAAGTCTTCTTGTCGCAGGGCCTGTCGTTGTAAACAGCTCTGATCCAACACACACCATCCCAATTTGGCAGTATTTGAGATGTCGTAAAACAAATCTTGCACTGAATTCTACGTGAAACTTGTTGAGTCCATGAGTGTCCAAAATAACACATCACCACGAAAACTGCTGAAAAGCTCATTCACCACACACAACAGGTTCAATTGAAAACCCGCTCAAATCATGTCATATCGTAATTGTCCAGTCCCTTGCGCTGCGGGACTGCATCATCATCCATATTCCCCATCGTAAACATTAGAGTCCACTTCACCCCAGTAAAATCTCACAAGTCGTCGTCCATGTTAATTAAAGTCCGTCAGCTACATCTCCCTATCTGTAGTTCGTCGTGCCCCAAGTCCGTCTGAAGTTGATCTCAGAACTTTCCCAAGCCGCACCTGAAGTTAGTACCGACTGACCGCGACTGACCAATCAGCGTTCCCCTAGGCCGGGGAATCCCCAAAAGATGAAAGGTTGCCGCTTCCGCTGTTTATGTACCTCCGCGTACATCTCGACGAACATGTTGCAAACCCCTCACTGCTCAGCTGTTGTGTACAGTACAATTTTAATTAAAGGGACTCCTGTACACATACAAATCATGGGTAAATGTGAAGGTGGAAATCCTGTTACACATGGAAAGAATTTGGTTTCAATTAAGTTCTGCCCTTTATTATTACTTTTCACTTGTTTTTAATTTCAAGTTGAGGGGCAGAATCGGACATTTGTTTGGTGTAAATTCAAAGCTTATCAACCCAACATTGCACCTTTTCAAAGT
>JAMKCH010001377.1:0-50162 GCA_023653785.1 Ophioderma brevispina
TTTATTGACCTTTTATTGCAAGGAGTACACTTTTTACCTTTTTGAACATAATTGACACAATAGATTATACAATTTCATGTATTTCAAGAAAACTGTTTTCTATCTTGGTGATGATCAAACTGACCTTTAAACAATAGATTCATCGATTTCATGTATTTCCAAGAAACTTTTTCTATGGGAGTGAATTAAAATCAGAAACGAAATGAATATTTCTGTTACCGCTGTTAACATTGAATTCTTTTCCACCAATTTTGATATATTATTTACTAGAAATATAAGTTGAATGAAAAGCTCATCTGGTGTTGAGGAGGCATGCTTCTTTATACACCAGATCACACTTGAAAGAAGAAACGCTTCCAAAATATACCAGGTGAATCCCTATTCTTTAAAAATATGAACCCTTTTCCAAATCTAATATAGTCAATTTGGAAAAGAGAGTGGTCCACATTTCACACTTAAAACTCTACTTTCCGTAACATTTTACGGCTTCAAAGACAAGTCTACATTAACCAATCTTAAACCAGGTTTCGGACTAATTCATATGAAGCTGATTCCTTCCCTACTACTTTATCTCGTGTACCTTTCCATAAAGTAACATGAACCATTCTTCGGTCAGGGCTTGGACCTAAACCGGGTTCTATTTTCCACCCATATTGCTGTTTTGCAAAACGTAACCAATCTGTTATTAATATAAGAAACTTTATCCAAACCCAGAGGGTGTTATTAGTCAATCCCCCCAATGCACAGATTTGGGAAATTTACCTCAACGGGTCCATTTGATCCCACAAATATCCTATTCTTAAACAAATAAAAATCCGACTTCTATGCTCATTTTCGTCCACAAACATTAGTACTTAGGGAATTTTTAGCTATGATTATGACAGTCCTTAGTTCTTAAACTTTTGGAACACTTTTTATCCTAAGTAATGACATAAGTTTGTACAGTACAGTATGGCCACATTGCAATGATTGTGGGATTGATTCAAAAACACCCTTGGTCCAAACCTAACCAAATAATGTTTCACTTTAGCTTGATGGTATTTTGTCCGGGGGGGGGGGGGGTGAAGGGGAATAAAGTTTGGCCACGTGTGTGACCTTCTGATGTGTGACCGAACTTTATTTGTCCCATCAAATGAAACCGTAGAAACATTATGTTTTGGTTAGGTTTGGACTCAGTTAATAAGGTAAAAAGTAATAACAGATTGGTTATACGTGACCAAAAATAGCATTGAGTTGAAAGTAAATACAGTATTTACCAGTTTTGGGTCACCAAAAACGTGAACGGAGAATGGCCCTTGTATAGCTGCTTTTGTATATTCTTAAAAAAGCTATGTTTTGGTTAGGTGAAATAGGTTACAAAAATAAGGGGTTAATTAGGGGGGGAATATAGAGATTTGTTACTTCGGCTATACGGCCCATAACTGTAATTTCTCTCTACCATGTTGCATCAATTTCATTACTGCATTTTGTGTTATCAAATCCACCATTTCATTAAAAGATTGAAACTACACTCCTAAAACTAGACATCTTCTAACCAAAGTTAATTGTTTCTCGTTATTTCAGTTGCAAATTAAAAAAACACGTGTAGGGAAATCACGGAATTCTATGGTCTGCAACCCGCTTGCCTAATTTAAGTTAATGGTAGCATTGCCATTTTACCAAAACTGTTGACTGACATTCAATATAAAAGGCTTGATCTATTTTTGAAAAGAAGGTCAAAAAATTTGAAAGTGTAATATTTTAAAAATAAATTTATGAGACAAAATTATATTATTAATCAAATATTTTATGCCAAGGTTACGGCCTTTCATAACCTGTTGGTTGTTGATGAACGAAGAAGCCAATCTTTTGGTTATTTGTTGCTTTGGAAGCAAAGTATGGATTCTCACTTGACTCTGGCCTCCCGAATTCATATGAATAATTGTATAGGAAAATCACTAAATCCTTAAAAAAATCCAACATGGCTTTATTTACAGAATTGTTAGAGCCGCGGACTAATTCTTCCGTCTAAGCAAAATCTCTCGTTGCACCCTTTACTCATACTACCTCAGATAATACGGCAAAACGCCGACAGTTTTGTCACCGACACCAGACTTAGAACCAAGGTAATAATTGATTCTGGTTCCCAAGCCAAGGGCCTTTGGCCAATCTGAAGTGCCACATTTAACCAGACTAGAACATGTTAAATAATTTGATCTGGGTCCCAAAGCCAAGCGTTGGCCAATCTGAGGGCCACATTTGCCAGACTAGAACAATGTAATAATTGATTCCGTTCCCAAAGCCAAGGCTTTGGCTAATCTGAAGGGGAAATTTGCTAGACTAGAACAATGTTAATATTTGATTCGGGTTTCCAAAGCCAAGCCTTTGACCAATTCCTTACTATTGAGATAATGCCTTATAAGCAGAGGCCTTTCATTGTCGTACTGTGGTATTTTTATGGGTACCAGGTTCCTGTTATTGATTTTATTTATACCTGACACCTTCTTCAGATTATTGATCTTGAAGGGTAAGGGAGTACATTTAATGGGGGAATTTAAATTGTGATTTGTATCTGCAACACCTCACTGTTACACAAAGAAACTTATAGATATTTTGAAAGTGTTAATTCTTAACCAGCTTATTTAAGGAACCTACTCGAATAAATGAGAACAAGTGCCACACTGAGTGACCTTGTTTATGTTTCAAGTAATGATAAGCTTGCAATTCAGGGGTCATCCACATGGAATTAGGATCATTCAATAACTATGTACTTGGGTAAGGCTTAGAAATACTAATAGTAATTACTAATGTAACAGAAGCATAAATATAAAAAAAAAAAAAGCTCACGTTCCTATACTAAATTTTAATGACCAGGCTTTTAAATGACCGTGGCCAAAAGTTGATTTGGGATATTTAAAACAAATAGTGGTGATATTGACAATTCTGCTCAATGTTTTGAATCACTCTTTTTGGTATTGTTGATAAACATGACCTATTAAAAGACACAGAGTAGTAAAAAACGTGCTCCATGGCTTACTAATGAAATCGTCGAAATGATTCGGGGGAGAGACAAATTAAAACTAAATGCGATTCGTTCAAACAATGATCACGAAAGCTGGGAATCCCCATTTGTTTTTCGCCAAAATTAAAAATAAAATAATAAATTAATCAGAGATAAGAAAAGAGAATTTCTCTCAAAAGGATCACTGAATTAAATATAGTACAAAAAAACTTGGGGCACATTCGACATGTCATCCCATCTAAAAATAAAGACACAGAAATTTCTGAATCAAAACTAATACAGGGTCAGTTACTGAAGATAAAGATATTGCAAATGCACTAAATAATTATTTGTAGAAATTGGACCTAAACTTGCATGGAAACTTAAAGATAATGAGTTCTGTCATTAAACGCAATATGATGAGAATGAAAATGAATGGCCACATTTGATTTTTTTCCTGTCACTCATGAATCTGTCCTTAAACAACTATTAAAATTTAAATGACAAAAAGGGCTTTACTGGTCTAGATAATATCCTTCTAAATACTTAAATTGGATGACCACAATCATCACACCAGTAATTACTCACTTAATTAATCACTCTTTCACCACTAGTAAGTTTCCAACCTGCTGGAAAAGAGCTAGGAGTATCAGTTTTCAAGGCTGGGGACCCATGGATCCTGGTTAACTTAGGCCTATCTCAAGTTTGGTTGTAATTTCTAAGATTGCGGAAAGAGCTGTTTTTGATCAAACTTTATAACTACCTGATAAAATGTAAAATAATCTATAAATAGTCATCAGCTGGGCTTCGCCCTCTTCTTCTACTTCTACTGCTTTAATTGATGTAACTGAGGACTGGTATGGGGAAATAGATATAGGTAAAATGGTTGTTTTGACCATGTTCTTAAAAAAGCATTTGATACTGTAATCATAACATTTCTAAATAAACCTTAAAGTGTTAGGAGTAAGTAAATATTGCATTAAAGGTTCAAAAGTATTTAAGTGGTCGAACTCAATATACTCGTTCACGGCATACTTTCTGATTGTTGCAAGATAGTGTGTGGAATGCCTTCAAGGCTCAATTGATGGTCCTCTCGGCTTTCTTACTTATATTAATGATTTGCCTAACTACTTATCCCATTGTAAAGTGAGTATGTATGCTGATGACACCATTATCTATTATGCTTCCAACTCAATTGATGAATTTCAAAATGTATTAATGAAGATTTCACACTTAAACACTGGCTTGAAAGTAACAAACTAAGTCTTAATGTTGATAAGTCAGAATTTATGTTACTGGTTCAAGACAGCGTTTATATACGGTTACAGATCAAATTAATGGGGGAAAAAAAATTTTTTTTTTTTTTTTTGGGTCTTTATTTTCAAATTAATAAATTCAGTCTCAAAGAGTGCATGGGAATTTAAGCATCTGGGAGTTATCATTAATGAGAAATGGGGGGGGGACCAAATGGAATCGCAATTGAAAATGTTAGCAAAAAACACTTAAAGGCAGTTTATGTTAAAAAAAATGCAAGTCCACTTGTTCCAAATTATATCTTAACTACTCTCTATACTGCCATTATCCTGCCACCTAGACTATTGCAATTGTTGTTTGGGGAAATTGTGGTACTACAGTAGTAATCGTCTTCAGATTTACGAAACAGCGGCAGCCGTATCATTGTGGTGTAGCCTGGGACCCTAGTCATGAAGTTCTTAAATCACCTGGTGGCACGTCTTCTCATAGACAAAGTTACAAGTGTTTGCTCTTGGTTTACAAAATTTTGAAGACCTAGCCCTCCCATTTTTCATGGCATTTTTTCATACTAGCAATAATTATAACTTTCGTCACAGCATGATTAATGTTACAATTCCGCAACCAAAAACGGAGTACAAGAAACGAGTCTATCTACAGAGGTGCATTAATTTGGAACAAATCTGATGCCGTAAAATTCCAAAAATCCAACATGCAGTATATTTAAGATAATTTAAGGACAATTTCATTAAGCCTTGTAACCTTATGTTATTGTTAAATTTTTGTGTTATTCACATGCATTGTAGTGTACATTTGTAATTGTTGTAACCACGGCCCTAGTGAAAAAAACAGCATTATGGTTGAACTGCCTCCGTGGTAAAATAAAAGGTGAATGCAATGAAGGAATGAAGGGCCACATTTGCCAGACTAGACAATAGTAATAATTTTATTCTGGTTCCAAAAGCCCAGCCTAATTGGCCAATATGAAGGGCCACATTTGGAATGATAGTTAACATACCCCAAAACAGTGACATTATTATTATGTTGTTGATAAATGAAACTCGGCTTGCAGAAGCGATCAGTTGTCATTGGTGAAGTACTTTATACCCCTCCTGTGGGGAATTAATTAGCACGGTGGTATTGGTGTTTTATTTTTAAAAAAAACCTTGGTTGAACTGCCTTCTACTGGTTTGAAACATCAAATTTTGGGAAACTAGCATACTGGTGTCGCTGACTAATTTTCTATTTGTTGCGGTGTATCGGCCCACACTGTTACGATACCAATGGCCTTTTTACTTCCCAGTTCTTGACTAAGTTCGAGCAATTTCTCGTTTACTGCAGTCGTTGTCGATTGTGATGATCCGGATACACTTTGTGATATTGTATGCGACCATTTACAGCGGCAGCTAGCGGAAACAGGGGGAATGGCCCTTCACTTTGAAAAAACGTACTTATGCAACGGAATAAAAGCAATCAAGAGTAAAGGAGTACCAGAGACTAAAACTATGTGACTAAAATCACAGCGTGTATATATACTACGTGAATAAAATAAATGTGCAAGGAGAAAAGATGTGATAGTGACTAATGCAATCAATATATCATTAGATTTGTTGTTGTTTTATAAAACACATCTAATATACTTGCAAATGTTGAAAAACATGAAAAAAAAATCGATTAAATAATAAGCAGATATGACCAAATTTGTAAAGCATACCCCTTTTTCCGCCATTCCTATGGGACTTACACACATTTCAAACTTGTGTTTGTGAGTATGTACAATATCAATATCATGATGACCTTGTCAAACTTAATGCTACCTTTTCTTGATTATTTCAACTACGGATAATCAAGGAATTTATTTATACCAATGTGCCAACTGATATGACGAACCAAACACCAATTCACCGTTGCAGAGCAAAGAAAACAAGATCTTCCCATTGTTTAGGATATTGCCAAAGTAGTGTCCCTTAATGGCATAACTTGTCTATTGCTTACTGTGTAAATCCCATTGGAATGGGGGGAAAAGGGGTGGCTTACAAAATTGGTCATATCTGGCTTATTTCAATCGTTTTCTGTCATTTTTCAAAATTTGGAAGTATATAGATTGCTGTATTAAAAACAAAACCAAATCTATGATCAGTGACTTTTCAAGGTCAAGGTCACTGCAACGATTGCACAATTTTTTTTTATGCACGTAGTACAGTAGGTTTCTGCATGGAGTCTATCGGGGATCAGTGTCTCTCATAAAACCACCAGGCGGGCCATAAGGTTCACTAAAATGTCTATATGTTACCCAACCATAAGTAGGTTTGACTAAGAATTTGTTGAACAAGAGGTGGTCCTTTTTTTCCACATTTTAAGGTGAAATCAACTAGTTACGCTTACCTCTGGACGAAACCAAAGTAGGAAAATGTTGCGGACAAGTGTCAACAAAAACCCTCTCACTTGCCAAAACCGACATGTTGGCAACAATGCAGTACTGCAAAAAATCACAAACTAATATTAGTTGGAAAACCAAAGCTGTCAGTGTTGTTTGTTTATTTATTACTTATTTATATGTTGTACTGTTGTGCAACCACCACTACACGTCACTTTGCGACTTACCTCCTGCACACGTCACCCAAAAATTCAATTAGTTCTCAAATGAGATGAAATCTAGTTGGATATCTAAAATTTTGTTCTTATGGGTGTACATCATATCAAACCAAATCGTTACTGTCACTACCGTCAGCATGCAGACATCAAACAATCGAAGTTATTCGAAGGCTTCGATGCCACTTCGGAAGCTAAAGGGCCATTTCAAGAGTTGCGTAAATAGTCGGGTAACGATTACGCTAACTGGGCACTTAATCCTTAAATCCTAGCAGTTAACCCCTAAACAATAACCAAACCTCTAAACCCACTTCCACATAAGTACAACCCGACCTAGCCATTTACGTAAAACCAATGTAGTCGAGATAAGCAACTGTACTATGACCGTTCAGCATGTAGACAGTAAACATTCTCAGTTATCGTAAGAGCTTTCGATGCCCCTTCCGAAGCTAAGTGCTATTTTCAAGAGTTGCGTAAATAGTCGTAACCCCTCGGTAACGTACCTAACGGCAAACTTAACCCTATCCTAGCTCTGTCACCCTAACCCTACAATACCCTCTAACCCACTCGCATAAGTAAGAACCCTCGCTTTCCTTTCAACAAGAATTGTAGACAGAATAACCATAGTAGGCAGCTACTTAATGCCTCGTGCTCTCCGAGCACTGCAATATCTGATTTTTTTCCTATTTTTTTAATTAAAAAACCTATATTTTGTAGTATGGTATGAAACGACGATCCTTAAGAAGCTGATTTATATACTAAACTCTCAACCGGAATGTTTGGTTCATATGACTCAGCACCCTTTGTCCCAGATATCTTTGCCGAGCCCTTTTCCTTAACTCTCCAACTCTCCACCTTGCTATGCATCGAGTGGCTAGACAAATAAGACGGATCTCTAAAAGTCCTATGTCTTTAAAAACATTGGCATTTTCACCAAGTACTTGCAGAAGCTATTTCCACTGCAGATAATGAGCAATACATACATGCAGTGTGATCCTGGATTTGGAGGGGCACATTTTTGTGAATGTACCGAAACGTCAACTTGTACCGCCAAACTCGGCTCGCTTCGATCGCCGATTGACATAATTTTCCAGTGGGGCGCATGCCCCTTGCATCCGGCTACGCCTTTAATAAGAGAAAAAACTTATCAGTAATTTAACAAACTTGGTAAGTCAATTTAACTTTTTTTAAATTTTGAAAATTGAATATAAGTTAAAATATTTTTAAGTCTATACACGCACGCAAGCAGCACCTACAAGCTCCTACAATGCACACCGTGAGCTTAGATTTTTATATACAATTTGCATCTCTTGTCTGGTGCCTATGGTACTCGCAACAACTTACCTTCTATATTCTAGAGGTCTCTTAGTCACAATAGTACTCAGAATCGACGCTGACTAACATTAATCTCACTAAATAACTGTTTTTTTCAAGACCGCTTATTCTAAGTATAACAACATTTCGTAGTTCTGAAAACAAGATTTCCTGTACTTTCGTTTGCAAATAAAGCAAATATTGCGTGTTTGACACTAAGAGTTTTAATGACTTTACTGACTTGTCTATCAAATTACTCATCCACCATTCAGTTGAACTTGTCCAAAAAGGCCTGAGTTCAAGGCTGGTTATGATTTCTCCTCGGAAAACACACAGACTTTGGCTTTTTGTAAAATAACAATCAAGTGACAAGAAGACAATACAGTGCAATATAAGCCTATATGAAATAAAACAAACAACTCAAAAAACAATTTAAAGGCTGACTCAGAAATTTCTAAATATTTTTTTTTTTTTAAATATTTAATTACAAAATAGCTCAACCTATAACTAAGATAGTCAGACCTATAATGCTCAATTCCAAGTTGAATGAAATCGGATTTTTTCTTTTGATGCAGTATAACATTTATGTGTATATACCAGTGCCATAGGAATCGTGTCTAACAAACGTTTTTCCGGATCCTGAATTTTAAAAGATATGACTTTCTATCTGAAAGGACTTCGATTTTGAGCTTACTACTTTCCCACAGTGATTAGGTGTCTGGACAAGCATTAGTACAAGCGGAGGGCAACATTGGTTTGAAATTTGAGGGTGCCATCACCTCGGGAACATCTCTGATCGGCCTTAGTGGTGCACTGATAAAATTACCTTTCAATTAGAGTTCAAAGAAGAAGCCCCTTATGTGCATTTTTCTAGAAAAAAAATAAGGTTCCTTAACCTGTGATATGAAAATGGAAATATGTACACTGGAAATGTTACACATTTTATCTCTAATAAGTTTAACCCAACAGTTAACTTTCTCCTTGAAATGTCGGTCATTTAGAATTGGATGACGATCATTTAAAATTA
Organism: Ophioderma brevispina; assembly: GCA_023653785.1. Classification (NCBI taxonomy): domain Eukaryota; kingdom Metazoa; phylum Echinodermata; class Ophiuroidea; order Amphilepidida; family Ophiodermatidae; genus Ophioderma; species Ophioderma brevispina. The sequence continues at coordinate 9,165 of JAMKCH010001377.1, forward strand.
CAAAACACCGTTCTTTGCTTTGGGGATTTAACATTCGAGAAAATATGGTTTTGAAGGTTTTTTATAAGATTTTTCCTCACTTCACTTGATTTTCCTAAAATGCACAAATGTAACCATGCGTTGGTTTCTTGTTGTTTTGTTTGTTTTATTATTACTTATTTTCTACTAAGTACAGTAAGTTAGAGTCCACCATGCAAACATGGTTGTACAATGCTTCCAAAGCATTTTTAAGACAAATTATCTTTTGGTGGAAATAGTGTGGGTTGTGTTTATTCCCCGTAGCTTTTCATGCTAAAATGATTTTTTTTTTTTTTTTTTTTTTTTTTTAAGAAATTGCAACCAATTGCAAATTCTTGGATTGATGCCCCCTCCTGCAAGGGGGAATGTTAGTACAAGGAAAATTTAAATCAATCAAATTGTGTGTTTAATTTAATGTATACTAATGCTTTCCTCTCCTCATAAGGATTAATAGTATATATTTGCCCTAGGTTCCAACCTTAGTTACATCGGTATAGCCCCATATGGTTCAAGGTCACCCTGGGGAAAATGCCTTCGATTTGTTGAAAGTGGTGTCAATGATTCCTTGTGTCATACTGAACAGACAAGGCATTTTAAATTGTTTTGGTGCTATCATCATTTGCGACATCCAGGAAATTCTGTGACCTCCATAGACCATGGTAGACCCTTGCTACATTTTGCTATGTACAATTAGCCACCAAATGTCCACACTGTAAAATACTACATTTTTGGATCATGTGGAGAAAATACAGCCACAACTATCACAGTTCACAAATATGAGCATTGGGTACATTTTAAACCCCAGGATGACCTTGACCCATTACGGGGCTAGAGCGCTGTAACTAAAGGTCGGAACGTAGGTAAATATATACTTTTTTTAAATCTTATAAGCAATACAAACACTTTCATTACATAAACACCATTTGGAACTCGATTTTAAATTTTTTTCCCTGTAGTAACGTTTTCCTCCTAGAAGGGGGCCCCAGTCCGAAAATTTGCACCCCATCATTTCCGGACTGTCTGGTCTCTATTGAATGAAAACAGCAATAAAATCAACTTTAGCACCAAAATCCTACGGAACTGTTTCAGTTGACATACCAACCCCCACTAAAATGAAAGTTCTTTGATGTTTGCCTGTTTTTTTTTAATTTCAGTAATGGTCTTCCTCCTTATCAATCAACCTTCATACATCGGCAGCGATACTGTTGAGAAGATAAGCTGATACGTTTTTGACCATTCCACTCCATAGCTTTTTTCCGGATTCTTTGACTCTGGAGAGTAGTGTTTTTGATTTTTCGTGTCTGTTTCCCAGCTTGAGATCAGGGATCCTAAATGTTGAGATGATCCCAGTCGATGTTCAGTGGATTCTAGCCGGGGACTTTGATGGCATCTGTCATCCAAGTTCCTTTTTTTAAGGCTTTCAACACATTTTTTTTTGCTTGGGGAGCTCTAGGACTTCATGAAAAAAAAAAACCTAATGAATGTCTATGCTTACATTTTAGAAAAATTAATTGAAGTGAGAAACGCCTCTTTAAATCTTTAAAACTGATTTTTCATCTCTATGCAAGAAAAGTGTCATTTGTCATATCGTCATTAAATTTAATAGATTGGGCATTTCAAAAAACTTCTAACTGTTGGGTGAAACAGTTTTTGCACTTTTATGTGTACATTTCAGTGTACATTTTAATTTTTTGGTAACAGTTTAAGGTGTCTAACTTTCAGAAAAATGTACATTTCACTCAGGTGTGAGATTTATATGTTTGAAATTGTTTAGGCCTACATAACTTTGGGATGAGACTATTTTTTTTTCTTTCACTGTAGGTTTGATGCATACCAACTTGGACGATTTACAATATACGGCTTCCAACGGAACTTGAAGTACAAGCTTATACAACAACACAAAAGGTTATTTAAACAAAATTTTAGCCGTATATACTAAGATATTTATTTGTTATATCTTAATTAACTAAATTAATTTCTAAACAAAATTGCAAACCCAATTAATGCATTGCAATAAAGGAAAGTTAAACCGCAGTAAATCATATGATTATGTTATTTCCAAAACAATAGGCCTAAGCAATAAGAACAATTTAACTTATGAAATTACAATGTATAAAATAATATCACTATTGAAAAAGCGCCTCCAATTTTCATTTCAGTTTTTTTCACGTACGTTAATAATATTTCTAGTAAATATACATTTTACCTAATAAAAGCTCGGACATTATTTTATTGGTCAGCAAAACACCTGGTGAGCAACGATCAGCCTTCCTTGAATTACGTTTTATTTTTCCAGCAATTTTAGCCAACTGCGTTGTTGGCGATGTCTGGGTTAAAAGAAAATGTATCATCCTGAAATCGGCGATTTCTTTTTAGCGTTTTTTTTTCCCTATACGTTTATCAGTCACCCGAAGTAATTTTTCCTAACTCTAGTGCACAGCTAAAACGTTCCTACCCCCCTGTGCTATGTAACATTCATGAAATACGCCATCTCACGCAAATTAATTAATGGGTACACACCACCATTGAACGCGCCATAGACTTTGTGGGTAAAATGATAGCCAGAATAATGGCTATAACTCGATTTTAACGCTTTCGTTTTTGGAAATCCGGATTATATGCATACAAAGAGAGAATTTCTCTACAACATATCAAATTTGAACGATAGCAATTGAGGTTTTGGAGTTTTAGATATTACTGATTTTATAGATTCCGTTTTTCACGGTTTTCCTTTCCGACTCTAGCCGTCGCATGCCACCTTGTGTGTTTACAAACAACGCCGCTCACACTTAGATTTCATCAAACTTTCGATGTTGTTCTTTTCAATTGTCAGTACCACTCATCATGTCTGCTAAAATAAAATATTGGTCACAAAATCACAGATTACTAAGAATATCTCACAATTTAAACACAAAGAGTTTAGTACTACGTCGGGATAAACCTCGGATTGATATAGGCTGTTTCCACTCTAATAGTGGTGGGTCGGCTTTGCGGACAGTGGTGTAGTATGTGTCCCAGAAACTCCGAACTATTATCTAAATTGTACTGCTCGAAGATTACGTTATATCATTCCATCTAGCGAATTGCATGCAATGAAACTAAATCTCACATATCTCCGGAAAACTAGGGGTTCTAGGAGATTTTTGCATCAAGGGGTCCGTTACTATGTGTTTTGTTTTAAATATGTACCGTATTTGGGTCTGACTAATACCCTAGCTAGCGAGAAAATTAACGTTTTTGTCGGGTACTGTCTTACTTCGTGGCTCGCAAACACGGACTGTGAACACGCAATCGCTACGGGCCCGCATCCCTTTTCCACAAATGCATTTCGGTATTATTCCAGTCTGAGAATTTTTCAAACGCTGGTTTCATTTTACGTTTTCACTTTTCGAAACAGGCTATACGTCGTACGTACCGCCGTAGTGGTGTGTACCCTTACAGAGTTGACAGCTCAGCGTGTTACGAAGTTCTATGATATTTTTGGCCCGAAATTATGCTCCCGATCATATGCTCCAGGAGCCTTATGTCCTGGGGCAGTGTGTCGCTCTAGCATAAATAATCTGAACATATCTAGTCAATAGGCTCCACGAGCATATTTTGATTAAGCTGAAGTGGCTCCTGGAGCATATTTTGAACACGCAAATCGGTCCCGAGCTTATGCAAATTGGCCAAATAGGCCCTAGGACCAGTGGTGAAATATCAAAGTCAATCGCTTCAGAGCCACATGCTTCTATACAGTTCATTCAAATTTGACTTAGAAGGAATTTCTCCAGATTCCTTATGCTCCAGGACCATTAATCCGCACCATGGTCCTGGAGCATCATTTCGGGCCAAAAGCTCAAAAACGTTGTTACCCGATCGATGAGCGTGGATACGTAGGGGCCTACACGAACAATTCGCGCTCATATCTTCCTTTTGTGATCGACAACACATTAAACACGCCACACTCAAATTTCCCTTAGTTTTTGTCAAAAGGGTGGATATGGTGGTTGATAACCATTTTCGTGAAAATCAGTTTATAAAATTAAGGGGCCTAACCACCCCTAGTCCATCTTAGAAGTACCCCTGTTGCTCGCCCCTGTGTTCATCCCCTCCGGTGACTTCTCGCTTGGGTGGCTTGGTCAGTGGGGGAACGAGGGGCCTCTCAGTGTACTAAACCAAACCACCCCCCCACCCTTCTCAAAACGGGATTAATTCTTCTTTCGTCCCTGCACCTGTCCGGTCGCTTCCGAACGGTAAGCAACAATATGCTACCTTCTTTAAATCTGTCCTAGTACAGCTGTTAAGCATATGGATTGTGCACTTTGTGAAAAAGCAATGAATTTTCCACCAACAGAGATAGCGTGCCATAAAGCATAATTTATGATATGTGGCCCAGTTGCCCAGTTGTACCTCTTCCTCATATGGCCTGGAGAGGCGCTTTTTCAAATGGCCCCCAAAATATCCTCCAATGACAAAGTACAGACAACCTTAAAAGATGACATTTCAAGATGATATTGATGTATTTTTATCAATCTGCTCTATCTGGTAATGTCTTCAGTTTTCACTTCCACCATTCATAAGAGGGCGGCATTCAAATGCCGCCAAACTCACATATTCAGCGCAGAGAAGTGGGCCTGTGAGTGCAAACTCTATCGATACACAGATTGTCCCAAATGGTATTTTTCACATCCCGACCAGTGACTTCTTATACCATGGATGCATCAATTCCATCTTTGCCTAGGGGCCCACTCAAACCCTCCAGTGACGTACACCGACGCAGGTTTGATCCAAATGTGCAAAATTACTAAGTCGCCCGCCGTATCTCTGATAGGCTCTGAACCTTGACAACATGCTTACGTAAAATTGGCCTAAGAAGCGGATAAAAATCAATATTTTGGTCCATCCATCATCCCCTTTTGGTGAACCACACAACTCCCCCCCCCCTGCCCCGGTCGTTACACCACTGAAACCATCGAAGAATTCATCACCATCCAGAAAATGCGTATAAAAAGGTGCCTTTTCATCAAAGGGAACTTCATGCACAGGATGATTAAGGTTCCATTTCTGTAGTTACCCCATTTATCCACCTAGTCCTACAATGTCATTGTAAGGAGATGCATTTTCAAAGTGGTCATTTCTGTTTAAGCGCAACGAACCAGCAAACCTAAATGGGAAACGTATTTTTAAGTGCTTGTGATCTCATTATTGCCATTGCAGGTGGGATGTTGGTATTAAATGGCTACAAGAGGTATTCTGTGTTTAGATCTCTATTATCATAGGTGTCAATGCAGCAGTAGAAAGTTAATTTCGAATGTTAGTTCAGGGATTAGGGCATCTTTTTTGCAAAGGCAAGTGAAGGCGTGGCGGATTTAAGAGTCCGCAGTGTCAGCACTGCTTTTTGGGAAAAAAACAGGCCCCCCTAAAATAGGCTCTCAGGGCCCCTCAGCCCCCCATAGTCGCACTAACGTGCTACATTGCGTCGCCTTCGCGTTGGCTAAATCGGCCCCCAACCCTAAGCTTGCTCCAGGGCTCCTTTTTTAAAATCTTCCCACTGGTGAAGGCTCTCCCTTTTTACTGACAGGCCTGGGACAGCATTGATGTCCTAGCTACCTTATGACCATGGAAAATTCTGTCAATGGCCTATCAACCATAGACCAGGCGACTTTACTTACAACAGAGCCGCACAGGACTGCGTTGAGGCAAAATGAGAAGGTGGCCTGTCCCTGTCAGACGATGCTGCCAACTACTACTACTACTACTAAATCGGGCATCAGCCGAATCTGCACGACCTCCAAGCTATACTATCCTGCATGAAGGGTCGCCACTCATTTTGTGTCCTACCACTCCTGCGTCCCCTTTTCCAGGATGTCTAATAAGGTTTTCGTTCTCTCCGCCCTATGTCCCATAATGTCCATGTGTTAGTTTCCCAGAGTAACGGGGACACAGCTCGGGTGTCGGTAACAGTGGCCCCTGCGATCACTCATTTTTCATGTTGCTACCTTGTCTCCAACCTTAGGTAATTCCACCATAAAGCACAACGTTATGAAGCCGTTGTCTCCATTTGAAGTTAAGCACTGTCCTCAGCTTCTGGTGTGACGCCATGAGAAACCTCTCCAGAACTGGGGGTTAATGACCATGCGTCGCACCCATAACATACAGTACTACTTATTCTACATTTGTCTCTGTGAAGAAGCCTCATTACTTCATGGGACATATGGGAATTTCCATATGTGTTCCATCTGTTTATGGCTTTTCATAGGCACATTGCCTTCCCTGATTTTGATATCGGCTTTCAGTGGATTCTACCCTGATCCCATGGTCATTTACAGTCATTGACCTCCTTCAGAACTGCCCGCCTGTAGCGATTCTCAGTGCCTCATGTTCGGGTATATTGCATCGCATTACCTCTGTCTTTTTGTCATTCAGCAAGCCCCCTCTTATTGCATTCTGTTTCTACCCTCCAGAGTAATTTCTGACATGCTGAATTTGGTAATAAGAGGCAAAGAGTCCCAAAATCATTAAGTGTGACGCTGGGACTTTTGTCTTGATTTTCTTGGTGTTATTGTGAAATCCATGGCGGGCCCTCCTCATTCAATATGAAACTCACCCAATATCAAAAATTACAGGGGGCAATACGGAGTGCAAACCATGGTTATTCCCATGACTACGCATACTACCGCACCCAGATTAAGAAAAAAAAAAAAAAAAAAACCGACCCCGCTCGCCGTTTATTCATTTGATTCTTCGCTCGAAGTTTTGGAATAAGACAAAATCTTTGACCACATATAACAATTCAGATATTTTCGTAAGATTTCACTTGTAGGTGTTACATGGCGAATGGTCTAATTGGGATTGTCCATTTTGACATTACCATCCCACCTGCTATGACACGTATGGCATCGAGGCTGGCAATCCAACTTACTGTTACAAGATAAGCGACACCACATTTATAGCTGACAATTCACCTTCGTCCCAAGACAGCCGAATGACACAAGTAGACAGAAATGGTGTTCAAGGATCTCTCCAGCTTCACTCGGTTTTCCTTTTTGTTCATCCATGATCTTACAGATATTTCAAGAAATTGGTTATGTAGATGAGCTCAACTATGCTGAAAAAACACCGATCGGAAAGTTTTAGTATCAAAGCTTTCTTCTCATCAATTCCATAATTACCTAAGGACAGGGCACATATACGTTGAGCAATTAAGAGTGTCAACAGTCGTCCATCTAAACAACATGGGAGCTAGACGTGAGCTAGATGTATATGTCAACACATAAAACTTGATTTTCAATCTACTACTAGCTGGGAGTACGCTTGACGAGGTCATAAGGTGTTGATGAAAGGAGCATGTATTCAAGCAAGTGCATCAAACTATCCATACAGTGTTGCCCAGGAATTACACACAGAACACTCTAAATTGTTTGACGTGAGTCTTTGCAAGACCGCGTGATCTATTAGTGGGTGCCTACACCAGTTGGGGCTTCCTCTTAGTGCTTGGTAGGCATGCTACCTATAATCTAGAAGACAAGCAGTCATTAACCTATGGCATGGAGCTTAGAGGCAAATAAATCCCTCCACCATCAGTCCATAACAGAGATCACCCCTAAACTCCGACACCCAACTGCTCCCTTTGGAAAGAATTGTTTTCATCTGTCTACCAACTGGAGACTCCTTATGCTCACTGGGAGCCAAGAGGTTGCAGAGAAAGGGGTTCGACCTTCTTTTTCCTTTTTTTATGTGCTGACGTGAACAATACATACATTTAGTAGAAATGACAAAATTTAATGGAGAGGACAAGTATCTAAACGAGTTAAGTTCCAGTCCATGATTCAAAATCATAGCTATCGTTCAAAGGTGATACTAGGTTTCTTATTCTTGGAAACTGGATCTGTCCACGTGCTCTGGACTACTTTTTCACAGCAGTTCCACATGGATGAATGATTAGCTCCAACTGCTTGGGTTCTGGAATGGTGGTTAGAGCAAGTGGTCCTGCAACATTGACACAATACCGGGACTGATGAGTGGTGATCTACTATGACGATGGACAACTACTCTTGAGTTCCAATGGGCACCTTCTTGTATGCAATCCTCGCACAGTGGTTAATTGCAGAACTTGCGTCGTGGCGCAAGAAGCAATTTTGAGTTTTTATATTGGCATCTTTTTCCTCATCTAATTGCTATATTTTACAGCCTTTTCCCTCTAGATATTATCTATGTACACAGAGTTGGCTTGCTTTAAGGCCAAAATGTGGAAATGGTCTGACTGACAGACCAACCTGTTAGTATAGGGTAGGATGACACCATTCAACTTATCTCCAAATGCCCCTCTATTACCTGCCAAATGGAGCGATTTCTGCAAATGAGGGATTGTCCCTGTTTGTCACCTGAGATATATCCCCCATTTCAATGTGTCACATTCAAGAAGGGGATAATACAGCTGTCCCAAAAATGTAACACTCGGACAAACCTTTGTAAAATCTAAGTAGCTCATGGGTTTTGTTTGGTAGTTCTTAAAGCCAAATAAATAGTTTTTATTTTGCGTTTATTCATTTCATCCGATATTAAACAAAAATAGCTTCGTCAAAAAGGGAGAGCGCAAAATTCGGAGTGGTCAATTTGCATTTGGTTCACTTCCTTATCCTCATTCGGGAAACCCTGGATGTTGTACATACGCAATTGATTTATTTCTATACATTAATTGATTGGCCTATGGAACCTACAAGCCGTTTTTAACTTCCTTATTGTCAATAAAACATGTGAACATTGTCTTTATAATAAGTACTTGTGTTTTGGTGTTTTTTAAAATTAATCAGTAAGTTCACTTTCATCAATAGCCTAGCAATTGCTCAAGGTACACCGAATGCTAGACTCAAACTAAATTAATACCAAACATTCAATACTTTAAGCAATGTGCCTCCCCTGCTCCCCCTGTTACGCTACTGGTGAAAGACCTTCTTTAATGAAAACACAGCAAGATCCTTTGTTGGGTTGGAATGAAATTAATGGCAAATTAAAGCTCACTTTATTAGAGTCTTCAATTTATTTAAACAAAGACACAGGCGACTTTTGTTCCTTTATCAATGCCCATTGTCCAGAGTATTACAATTTTTTTGGGCCAACGCCTGTTGGCGATGCTTCTCTGAAGGCTATCACCATTCAATGACCCACCAAACTTTCTAACTGTTGTTGTATACAGCCCACTCTCTTAAAATAATGTAAATTAATACCTCAGTTGTATAATATAAGTAAAGCCTTGGCTCTCATTTTTAAAAGTGCCTCAAGTATAATCAGTGCAAAAAAAGCCCCTTACTAGGTGCCTTGTTAGGCTTTTATTTGTAGGAATTTGTTTAGGATGTTTCCATTTGAATAATGATTGCAATGTTTGCTCAGTGATTATCAGCTTTCTAAAAACACTCCTGTCATCCTTAGAATTCCTTCGATTACAAAACAAAAGATACAAGGCCCTTAACAAGGATTGTTGAAATGTCTTGTAAATTACAGAAAAAGGTGGTAGTTTACATTCATTCAGGGTAAAGTTGTACAGAACTCAGCATGCTCAGATTTTGCTAAGGAACGCATGATGCGAATGTTGGAGGCCCGTTTACTACATCCCGCAGTAGGGTTTTTTTTTTGCCAGGAGTTATAATACTTTTATTATCTCAGAATGCTCAAACGATCCTGAATATGAAAATATCACAAGCAAACAGGTTTCAGATCAAAATGTGGCAAGAGGATTTCCCTTTATTATGATATTATGGGATTTTGGTAGCCATTTTGAAAGCGCCCCTCTCCTGGCAAAACTGGGAACATCAGAGAGAGATTGGGCACACATATCTGAAAAATGTTAGTCTTAGCCCTAGCGACAACTGTGGAAAAATTTGGTAATTTTATCACAAAGTGCACAATCATGATATATAGAGAGCTAAACAGCTTAACTATACCAAAAGAATGCCCAGGGTAGAGGTTTGCAAAACGCGTTGATGTCATTTATAATATACCAAAACCCAACAAACTTTCAGAATATGTCTTATAATTCAGGTATTACAAAATGACTTGATTAAGCTGTATAGTTTATTGGTCCTATGTATTGCACAGAATCTTTTAAAAGCACAAAATAATTCATTTTCAAATTTGCGAGTTTGTTTTTAATTGGATGCTGAAGGTCATATAAACCAATGTCATTAACGTTAACATGCCGATTTTAAAGTAGGTTCGACGCGACGTTGTCGTTTAAAGAGCGATGGTCATTTGCCCACCTACTCGTCCGATTCGTCCGTCGCTTGCGAACGAGACCGACACTTACACACAAACTGGCGCCGACTGTTTGCTTGGCTAACGTGAACCTCGCTTGAATTTAAGATAATATTGCCAAGACGACCGTTGTAAAAGTAATTATACTATAATATTTATATACGCCGTTCCTCATGTGGGGCACCCGATTCAGTTGACTCTCCCACGTACATTAGTTTCATTCATCATTTCGCGCTTATTCTGTTATCGTCTTTGGAGCCCGGATGTGGCTCAACCAGCCGGACTAAATTACTTTCACACCGGTGCCTCACTTGCCAACATAATCATTTTTCCGGTTCCGAACTCCGGTTAAAGAATCGTAAACCCCAGATAAGGCTGCTTTATCCTGAGTTTAACACTCTTTACAGAGTGGTCCAAAAAGTTTACACTTTTTCTTATGCAGAATTTCTCAATGTGGGTAACATATGGTATTTATTAACTACAATATCTTGTTGGACCCTGATGAAAACGCCGTTGAAAACAAAGATGAAATGGCAAAATGACCACCATCTAGAGAAAAAAGGTGAAAAAAAACACTTTGCACACATATAAGTATGGCACTTTTGTGGCCGATCACCAATTATATCAAAGCTTGATACACTCAAACATCTAACAACGCCCCCCCGTCTGGGACTTGGTTTTATTGCAGTTACTCTTCTGTTCAAAAAATCCGCAGTTGTAAATTGCCTTATTTTTTAATGCTAACACTGAGCTACAGCTTTCAAAAGTGATAATAAAAAACTGACAAGAAGAGAATGCAAGCCCCGTTTAATTTAAAATGTTCCTCCCATTGAAATCAACATAATTATTTTGTAAGTAGACATTTGAAAGTGTATTGAAGTGATTCAAGCGTACGTCTCTTTGGTTCAGTTTCATGATTGAAATATTCTCTCATTCATTTCAAAGGGTAAAAACCTCACACAAACTTGAAGGGTGGTCAGTAGTTTGTTAATTGAGAAGGCCTACAGTTCACATATTGTGTGTGAATGCAAAGTAGTTTTTGACCATTTTTCAGTACAAAAACCGCCATTTTGTTATTTGAGGCTTGTTTTCAACATTCAACAACCAAACACAATTTCTAACAGACTTATAGTTAATAAATATCTTCAAACGAATTTGATATGTCCACCGACTTTTGAGAAATTTTAAGACAAAAAAGTGTAAACCCTTTTTGGGCCACTCTGTATATATGGATAAGGCGAAATGACACATTATGCTTCCATAGCCGATAGACGTTCCTTCCATCATTGGTAGAGTGTGGCTCGCCTCTTACCACATCCAATACCACTGGTCATCGCAAGGCAGTGGGAATTGCCACTCTTTTCCACCAACCGCCATGTTTTAGGACACACCAGATCTCCCTCAGGCCAGCTACTAACAGTTGACCCTCACCTTAGGCGCTCATTCAGGTCTCCACGACCTTGCTGTGAAAATCCCAAGGTCTAACCTTGGCTCCCAAGAAGATCTTCTCCCATTTCTCTGTATCGCCTTCCTGCTCGCGTAGCATCAACGCAGGACTTGCAGAGCTTCAAAGGTAGGTTTCAATCGCTTTTCTTGTACCAATCCCGGATCCGTCAGCGTGTCTGATTAGGATAACTGCTGTTAATGCCTTGATATTTTTGACATAAAAACAACGCCTATTGAGCATTATCCAATTGCCTGCCCACCGCTCGGCAAAAGTTTGCATTACCCTTGTTTCAAATTTAACACGCTTCTACCGTATTATATGTTTAATGTTCCACATTATTTTCACGGATGTTGTTACTTGGCAGCGGCGATTGCGTTTGCATTGATGGCCAAGTTAGCAAGCATGGATGAGTTGACAATGGTTCATTGGCATCGACTATTGCGTTGGCAATTGACCTTGACAACACGGCCAGGTTGCCGATGGTGTCGTCCCTTCTGTTTGGTAACATTGCACAATTACAACACTTGCTGTCCGCTACAAATGCGACCATTGGGGGCCAAGGCAACCGTCACTTGTCAACATGATCATCGCTTACAAACGCGATCGTCCTTTGCCAAACTCGCTTTCCAACTCGCCCGTCGCTTGCCAACGCGACCCGCGTCACTTACCAATTCCATTAGCAAAATTAGGTTAAGTCCCTAGGATTTATTTGCTTAGATATATATATACATTAAAAGGCAATTAATAATTAACACAACACAGTTTTTGGTAACTTTAGTTTGAGAATTGGTTTTAGGTAATTTGGGGTCGCTGATTAAAAAAAATAGCATTAGTTTTTGCCTAATACGTCAAATGTTCACTCTATGGTATACCCCCACTTTTGTGAGAGGGGTATATTGCCCAGGGTACAGGAAAAGTTACTAATTCACATGAACTCAATTCAAAGGCAAAAGGTAAATGCAATAGATATTGATATAATAATAATAACTATATAAAGGCACACCAGAGTCTTAATTTGGCAAGAAGACTTGCCTTAGCATGTTTATGGAACAAATTTGTTATTGCAATACCACCCCCTCGAGTGTTTCTCTAGCAAAATGATTTTAGGTAATCGTTTTTACATCCTTTGAGCACATTTTAGCAAAAACAATTCGGACCCACCACCCTACCCGGAGGTAAGGTAAGCCATCAAAGTTGAGGCTTGGTTTGGAGTTGGTGAAACATCCATATACTTTACTGTGCAAACTGGGTACACAACACAACACCCCAGTTACATCATTAAAAGTTTTTCAGGTTTATTACGGCTTAAATTTTCATGTTTAAGTTAAACTTTCTTATTATTCCCGGCAAAAAATACAGTAGAAATGGATCTTATTGTAATTTTTAGCGAAAATTCAATTTTCCTATAGTTTCGCACACAACTGAAATTCCCACATGTTGGGGGAGCCGTGCGTTATTACTTTATATAAGCAAGAAATGCTCAAAATGTTGGTACTTATTTTGGCATCACTGGATAGAAGCGACCCATAGCTATCCATTGATACCAAAATTTAATTCATAGGGGTTCGGTATGGAAATTGTATTCGGGTTGCACAACCCCTTCCCTCTGTTAGATATGTTTATGGTGTGTCGAAGTCAAGATATGGTTTCTCTTCTAGTGTTTGAAATCAAACTAAAAATTTCCATGCAATCACTGTGGGTACAAAATACTTAGAAGTATTAAAATACGCCATACCTTATGTTTTGTACTGAGAGCCTACTTTTCTTGTTTAAGACTAACTGCGTAGCTTTTTAATGCCTATTATTTTGCTATATTTTGTTTATTTTTCATAAACATTGCGTTTAGAAGTAAGCAATAACACATTAAGTAAAGTTTAGTATCGGTTTTACTGTATGTTAACAGCTGTTAACTGTGACAACCAACATCCTATGGAATAATTCGATTGTAGTCGAAAGAGGGCGCGCTCCAAATCACATTCTTGTGCAAGAGCTCTTCTTGTATTACATATAGTCGTGCGTCTACTTTTATCATCTTAATATCTTTTAAATAAACTTATGAAATATATTGACTTTTATTATTAGAAAATTATTAAGTCACAATTAACCGTACGCACTTAACAAAATATATTTCCTCAAAAAAAATCTTTGCGTTTTTATTTCTTAAATGTTATTTCATTTGAGCTGTCAAATATTTAATATTACATTACCACTAATACATTGTATTTTGAAATTATTTTGTACTCATATAAGTTGTACCAGGTACATGAGTCAATGTATGAAACTGATGTTATTTAGCCAAAACCATCTACCAAATCCCGGGTACCGAACGCACAAAAATTTCGTCATTCTTGGTAAGTCCCTGACATGACATCGACCATTTCGTCGATGATCGATTTCGGACGCCTGCGCAGAATCCGCCCGCACACATGAATATTTTAATATCATCATCATACATCTTTGTTGTGCAGCGCTCCATTTACACACACGGTCACTGTGGATGGCAATGAAAAAAAAAACATGTCAGATGATTAAAATATCTATCAATTTTCTTCTTCAATGTTATCGGTATTAAAGGAAATGTTCCAGTGAACAGAGAGCATCATTTTCCTGGATTGGCGTTGTCTTTGGTAGTGGTAAGTTGTCATTTTTTGTTGACGTCAGATTTAAAGGGCCCTGGTGGAACATGTACACGGTACACTACACTCAATGCCGCCTAGTTGTTTTGGCGGGAGAATATTTGTCAAGATTCCATTTTCTAAACTCTGGAAAACACTGGAAAAATAAAGAGCTATTTCGTCGTACAGCTCTACATTTCGTCAACCGGTGATATTATGATTTACTCAAGGAGTGTGAATTTTTGAGCATCTTTGCGGGGGTAAATATGTGATCAACATGACGTCACCACCATAATATAGCCGCAGACGCACGCCCTTTAAACTGACCTTACATATTTTTGTTATCAGAGTTCGCCGTGTCGAATAAATTACATCGAGGAAGACGGCGGGAAAACACTGTCGCTTTCCTGGAGAAATAAGGCGGGAAATCGGCATCGGTGGCACGTGCTTGTAGTTTATATATATTACTTGCAAGGGTGTGTATTGAGATGCATGCCCGTGACCGAGAGAGTTTCCAGGAAAGATTTTTATTTATTTCTAACGACTTAGATTAAGACAATTTTCTGTTTTGTTGATAAATTTTAATACAAAAGTACCAGCGCCTTTGATGTCTCGAGACCATCATTTCTTGAGACCAGAGTCGATATTTTTTACTGTGAATCTGGGAGTGTCATCTTGCTCGCCTATTTCTCTTCATGTTAGAACAGTTGATAAATGACTTGGTTTTGATATTTAAAAGGATCTTACTAATATGTGAATATTAATAACGCCTTTACTTTAATTTATGACTCGTATTTTCAAATAAAACAAAAACAAAAGTATCTGCCAAATTTCGGCACAATATAGATATGCCGCCATTTTAAGTCGTGGGAACGCATACGACCATGAGCCCGCCATATGTTATCATCAGTATATCGCTCTGTGTTCTTGGTAGCGTGGCTTGGGTCTATTACCATGCATGACTTAGTATCAAAGCATTTATCCATTTGCTGATTCCAGTACTTTTCTCGCGCGACAAGAGATTGGGTTACCAGATGACGAAAACGGTATTTCGTCAGTTCGGCGTCGAAAGTTCGGAGCGCCGTATACTACCGGGACATTCAGCATGGGGTCATATGATTCTGCAGGGTTGTTTAGTAACCAAACAGGGCTTCATTGACAGACAACAATGGACTTTACTCTTTTCTTTTCGTTCATTCACGGTTTTATTTCGTGGTTTCGAAAACACGCACGATAAAAGCGATTAAATCGACTCGACACAAAATGACGTGTTTGCCGCGGTCCTTGGCAGGCTGTCGAGTCATAAGAACTCAATAGACTCTATATCATTGCTAAGCTAGCTTTAAATGAGGATATAGATGAATAAAGCTCTTGTAATTATTTTAAGAAAAAATATATAAACATTTTCGTTTTGACGCATGTGGCGCTACGTGTTCAGGCATTCGCCGCATGAAATCCGTCGAGCTGCAAGCCAAAATTCGGCATTTTGTGGTTTCTCGTTGTCTACGTATTGTAGGGGACCTTGGTGGTAATAATATAGACTTCACAGATAAAACTAGGAGTTAATGTATGAGTTTCGCCAAAAAATTGGATGTTTGGCAGATTTATTTTAATTTTTAATGAGGAAGAAAATTATTTCTAAATAAGAAAAGTAAGCAAAAAAATTTGAAAAATGACCCAAAATTCGTCTCTACTCAAAAAAAAAGATTCAAAACACGGTCTGGCCTACCCGGTTTATTCCAGTGGCAAATATGGACCTCTACTGCGTTACAAATGCCACATTTAAAGATAAATGATTAGATGTATTAAAAAAATAAAATACAGGATCCATCAAACTTTGGTCAGATACCTTTTGTGTTTGACAAATAATATAATTTTAACCAAGTCGTCACCCGCCGATAGTAAACAACCAAAAGTTAGATTGCCGGACTGCGCCCTTATTAAGGACGAACAGGTCAATGACGTCATATCAACTTTCTTAATTAATTAAGTTATACTTTATCTCTATTGCGATATTGTTTTAAAATCGCTCTAGCTAAGAAAATATACAAACATATCTGAAACCAGGCCCAATACTTATTAACCAAATAACCAATGTTTAAACTTTAAAGACCGTGGATTGCATCAATATTTAATATTCAAACAACGTTTTTTTGATGTCTATTTAAGATCAGAGAACACATCTAAGTCCCTTAAGAGCTAATGCTGTTTTGGAAATTTAAAAGGGTAACATTCAGAAACGATAACGGTCACATATTTATTAATAGTCAAAAGTATAACAGGAATTATATATTTAATTGCGTATTTTCGTCAACAATGACATGTCAAAGAGGCCTATAAATTCAATGCCTATGAAGTACCTTTGGTTTTTGCAACCTTTTCGTATATTTTTATGTAGGTATTTTTTAGATATAACAAACGGTGACCAAAATATCATAGAAATACCCAAACCCGGAATGTGTACGCGTGGTGTATATGCGTTGTCTGCGGTCTTGTTCGTGGGCGAGAGCGTGGTGGTGTGTCGTATGTGTTGTGAGTGTTTTAAGGGATTTTTAAGTAATACTCCCACAGAGCTTCTTGCAAGGGAAAGTGTATGTGTGGGGGGGGTTTGGGTTTGTGTGGGTGGTCGGGGTTGTGGCTGGGTGTGCACGAATGTGCGGGGTGTGCGAGCTTGGGCGAGTGTGGTCTGGGGTATAATTCGTTCAATTGAAAGTACAGAGCCTGAAACCAACCGATTACCCTAGATATATATATCTATATATCTAGAAAATCAATGTGATTATAACTTATCCTGTTGATTTCGGCAGGTACATGTACTAAACACGTAAAAGCAACGAAAGGCACAATGATGCGAACTATCCGATATCAGCAGCCATTGCTGGTGGTTGATTGCCTGGCCTTGCCACATAACCTCGTCCCTGCTGAGATCAACAAAAATACAAAAACTCTACTGGAAGGACCAAATAAGTGAGTGAGGTGGAGACGGGATGGACGGCGCACGGGTAATTTTCGACTATTTTGATTTAAGCAGAAGCGGCATTCACGATGAAAGATACGGTTGCCTTCAGGACGCTGTTCAGTAGTCTTGGGCGTAAAAGATCTCGAGAAAAGCCGTCATTGTATGAGAGAGAAAAGAATGCGGTTGCAAAGTATGAAAAAGAAATCATCTGTTTTTGGAGGTAAAACATATCAATACATTGTTTATATTTGATATTTGATTTCTGTGAGAAAACGGTGTCTTTTAACTGACAAAAAAGCTGGGGCCCGGATAATAAGGTCCAAATACGTCGTAAACTGTAAGCCGAGGTGTGTAGTGACATTGTGTTATTTCAAATTGCCACAATGAGTGATTTCATAAATCAGGTCCGTCTTCGGACGTCAAGACATACTGAACGCGAAATCGTTCACCGTCTTTAGACCCACCGACTATGATCACATTCACGGCTATAGCATCACTTGGGAGGAAGGATTGGTAAAACTCGCATGGCACAGGAGGCGTGTGCTCGCACAAACGGTTCTCACAAAGTCATCATGGTGGACTTAGGAGGCCTTCCATCCATGAAGAGTGTGTATTTTGCAATATTGCACGCTTTTGGAGTTGAAAGTACTACGTATGATCTGGAGCTTTTGTTTGGACTACTAAGAGACTATGAGTGTTCTGCGCCATATGGTATGTGTGCTTATATAATATGCTAGTTTGATGGTGTTCATTAATGTTACAAAACGACTGAGCATTCTGGATGTCATTCAAAGCATCCAAGACCTTCATTTTTGGGCACGCATCGTATTGCCACCGGCCCTATTTTCCCAAAGCTGTGTTTAGCAATCATATATCATTCTTGCTATCCCAACGTTGTAAACAATGCTTACAAACTAAATATGGAGACCCGTTAGTAAGAGACCCTTAACGTAGTGTAAATTCACAACGTCAACGTTCCACTGCTAAACTCTAAACATCTGTTCCCATCATCCTCTCTAAAAGCCTTTTTCCATTTCACATGTTAAAAGTGATATAAAAATGTATTTAGAAGAGTGTTTAATTGCTCAGCACAGGTTTTGCAGTGTATTTGAAGTTAATCAAAATGAAACTCCCCAGACCCTTCGTAGCAAATCACATTTCACTAGGAGGCAAAGTTCATACGTCCTTACCCACTTTATCGTAGTGGCTATTAAACTCGTATTACAATCAGTAACATTTGAATGTCAATTATTATTATATCAAGTATACTAGAGAGTCAAGCAAGTAGAATTTGATCATCGAAATCCTGCAATGTGGACATAGTCTGTTGATTATACATGTTGATTTTGCTTATTCCTATAGGGAACACAATTCTGTTACTGGATAACGCCAATTCCGTGATGGACCCAGGATCAGTCGAACAACCCAACCCAGCGTATAAGCAGTTTGTGGAAGCACTGAGAACCATTACAAGTATACCTAATCCCAGACTAAAAGTGGTGATGACGTCACAATATCACTTGGACATCAGAGCAGGGCTGAGATCGAAGGTATTTATAGAGCTGACAAATTAAATCAAGCAAATTGGGATTTCTTATTTTGAATGTCAAGTGCGTTTTTATCTGTATCAGTTTTGATGTCGAGTGACATGTTGAGTGAATGTTGAGTGATGATGAAAAAAACTAAGTGAGATTGCCTATACATTATGAACTATATCCTAGATTCACACACAACCGACGCACAAATTCCATGATTTTTATGTCCGAAGCTCCAACTTTTCCAACCCCAACAAAGTATTTAGGAACACTCCTTAACCACAGTGTAACATTTGTTCGAATGTGCATGTACTTCGAAATTTTCCAACCTTAAAAATCCTCACAAAATTGGCATTTATAATACTACCGTCACACGAGTTTATTTCCTTATTTAAAGATTCTTAAAACCTACCAGTATTGTGAAAAGTTTATGTAAGAAACCGGACCAACATCATATTTTCTATTATTTTACTATTAAAAGGAAGTCAAAAGCGTGATAAGCTTTAAGCTTGGCGACGGGACTAAGTAATGATAGAAGTAAAGTCGCCGAGTTGTGTAAATTGTAAAAATCTATATATCCATACCATACATATCAGTTCCGTCCAGAAAAACCCACTGTGCGGGAGTATTTTACAGATGCCAAACCTTGTTAATTTCTTAAATCATATGTATCATCTTAGGTGGTGAAGGGTGTTTAGACTCTATCAAGCTAATGGTCTTGATACTAGGGCTACAATGTATGTTTCGCTATCACGCCGGGCCGCGTAACACTGCAATTGCTATGGATACAGAAGACGTGATCAAGATGTGTGGAACAAATCCCCTAGCCATTAAGGTTAGATTGGAACTGAAAATATATATAGGGGTAGACGTTTTCATAATAGAGTCCCATTGATGCAAATGTAGGCATTACATTGATTCCGTCAGCGCTGTTGACGTTGTGCAGTAATGTTTGACCCAGAATGAATGCCAATACCTTCATTTGCAGCAATAGGACTGCTATATGAAAGGTCTACCATTAATGATCGAACATAAACACTCAGATAATGTATAGCATAAGAATTCAGTTTTAGATTTTTAACAGGAATTAAGTGAGTGGCCTGCCACGTTGAGTCGGACGAATAATTAAAAACCAACGAAGTCGTAGATCGTTTCCCAAAAGAAAAAATTCCATTCATTCAACATGTAGTTCAATGTAGTTGCAATGCTTGTAGAAAGTGTACAACGATATATTCTTTGTTTTGAGTTGGTTTTTATTTTAATATTCAAAACCGCTAACGAATGGTGGTGAATGGGTTGTAGACTCTTATCAGAGTAATGGTTTGATACCTGAGGCTCTGCAATTCGCATGCCGTTTCACTATCATATTGTATGTATTGGTAAATGGGCGATGATTTTATTTAATTATCCTTGTCGTTTTTGCTGTTGTTTCCCTTAGGGTGATAGCCAATAGACTTCAAGACCCGGATATTACTAATTTGAAAGACTTAAATCCAAGCAGCAAGACTCATCAGGATCCCCAAAACACAGATAACAAAACCCTTGTGGTCTGCAGATAACCAACCTGACCAACTACCAATGTTTACGGACATCCGTTGACGCCCTTCCCAAGAAACACAAAAATGAACTCATAAGGTTAGCCGCAAATCCCAGGATACTTTACCTTGATGTATGCGGTCTCGTTAGTTAAAATCTGAAATATGCAAGAATTCAACATGCTTCAATACGATCTTGAAGAACTCAGTATCTTGGCCTTCTGCAGATTTACTAAGCAGAGTAGAGTAGATTACGCCCAACAAGGGTTCCTGACAAAAGTGCTGGATGTACAGTATGCATCTCAGCCTACGCGCCTTCATCGATTGCATTGTCAAATCCGAATTGAGAACTACTTGAAGGTCTTCCATAAGGCACAAAAAGGGGATTTTTCCAGTTTTTAAGGGCAAGGATTACGAGGAGTTGTGTGAGATGACGCAGGTTCGAATTAGCAATAAAGCGCTTTCCTTGTCACTACTCCGACAAGATTCAGCAAACTTTTAGGTTCTTGGAATCCTCAAGAGTGCTGATTGATTGAAGAGTTCAAAGACCATCTGGAAATCTTGGGTCATTTTTGTCATGCAGCTGAAACTTCTTTTTCTTCACATGAGCTAGGAAAATTCTATGCCACGCATGGCCGAGAGTGGCCAGAGAGAGCTGCAGACTTTTAGCCTTTGCTGATTTAAGGTGTTACGAGATAAGGCATCGCGTAAAGACCTTCGGCCTGATCCTGAAGAACTGCTTCAGCAACTTCAAGAAATTCAAGGTATTCTTGATAAGAAGACCAGACCAGCAGGGTGGATTACTCGCGGACATGTAGCACCTCAGTCTAGCCACTCTTTATTGTTCACAGGGCGAGCTTCTTGCTTTAACTAAGAAGACTTCGGAGGCCAAAAAGTCGTTAGAGAAGGCAGTGAACCTTCAGAAGAAGTTGACAGATGCCAGAACAGCGCATCATTTCTTAATGTCCCCGTGTAGTCAATTCTCTAAATGTACGATGAAACCATGGGCACATCACAGGTTTATCCGATGCAATCTCCTGCAACAACCACGACGTTCTCATCAGGTAGGTCCTCGTACACATCAATGAGCCCTGTCGCCTGTCCCCATAGCAATACTGAGGCCTTTCCATCAAACGTTTTTTTTGTTCGCAATGTGATATAGATCACATCGATTGAGGCTATAGAGAGGCGTCTACTAGACGCACATACCAATGTTTGTTCATCCAGATTTGGCGAAAGCACCATTGTCATTTGTAGTCTGTATTTTTTAATCTTTGTATTAGCTGTCCAAATTCCGACAGATCACTAGCACAAGCGCAAATACCATATGAAGCACACTTGTTTTTGGCAGTGCATATTCAATCGATTTTTATCCTTTGTTTTATTTTGCTTACTTGTTTGTTTGCTTGATTGTTTTTCATTTAGAAGACTGAGATAATCGCAGGAATCGAAGATTCCCAGAAAGACGAGATCAAAGCAGGTATATTAGACTGTAATCAGCATTACATGTGTAATATGTTAATTTAATTTAAAAAAAGAAAAAACCTAAAAAATTAAAAAAAACATTCAAGAACTAGTTTTTATATCCTAAATGTGATACTTATATAGCCGCTTTAGCTTTACTAAATAGTCAATGCATGCATATGAAATTGGGTTAGGGTTATTGTATTTGTTGATGTTTAGCGCCATAAATAAAAAATAATTTGTATTTCTGTAGATGTAAGGGTACAAATGGAACTTTTTCCAATGTTCTACTAGGCCTAAGATAAAATGTAAACTTGTTTTGATGATGCTGTTTGTATTTGGTTAATATTGATACAAATTTATCTGAAGAAGAGTCAAGTTCATCATGTTTCGTCCACCTAGAGGCTAAATTGTGGCCAACCAAGAACAAGGGAAAGCTGTCAGAAAGGTACGTATGTTACACTCATCAGGCCCAAGCAATTGGTTGCCAACACGCAGCTTGAAGTCAAAGTTATATTACAAAAATTCCTGCCATTGCAAAGTAATTCTTTTTTACGAGCTTTTCGGGGCGGGACTTCTTACTCCATTAGCCTGTACACATTACTAATAAATAAATAAGGGTTGTTTTTGAAAAGAATGAACTTGGGCGTAAAGACCACCACAACAGTCATTGGTAGGTAACTTGCGGAATTTTTTTTTCGAATCGAAACCAGTGCAATTTATTCTTTTTAATCTTAGGTTCTCGGCCGAGAATTAGAGAAAATGTTTTTCGATTTGACAATAGCAGGTTTACCGATTTTTAAGCTCGGTCGAGAACATTTTTCTCCTAGTGCACTTCATGTGCCATACAGTGTCCCCGCGGAAGGCAATGAAACGGCGAAGAACCGGCGAAAAACGCACGTTAAGTTAGCACCAATATCAAGCAGATAATATTCACCCCTAGAATTGAATGCTGAGATTTTTTTTATTTGTCTACTTTTCCAGACCAATCGTCATCAGAAGACGAGTCAAGTTCGTCTTGCTCGGACACATTGGAGGTTAAGCTACCAACTAAGAAGAAAGGAAAAGCCAACAAAAAGGGTATGTATATATATTTTTAAGGCTTTAAGGGCGTCGATTCTGCCCTTCGCACCTGATATTTCTCACGACCAGATTTTCGAAGCGAAAAAATGGATGCTGTATCCGTAGAGCCTACTTCGTCAACGGAATGGTTATACTGCTCTACTTGCGTAATTGCCTTAGTGTGACGTTATGAGGTCATTTTTCAAGAGTAGTTTATCATGAGATCATGCTATTTATTTATTTATTTATTTATTTATTTATTTATTTATTTATTTATTTATTTATTTATTTATTTATTTATTTACTTCTATAGCCTTTTCATCAGAAGAAGAATCCAGTTCGTCTTGCTCGTCGGATTTGGAAGCTAGATTGCCAGCTAGAAGAAAGGTCACCCGCCCCAAGCAAGGTGTGTGTTGCAAACATTATGCTAAATATTATCTTGTAGCCAATAAATTGTGTTTATTGACAGTTTATGAATATTAATTTTGTACCGAAACTACATACACCTCATCTCCACAACCATTGGCTGAAATTCTTGAAAAAAGTAACAAGTTGCTCAGAAGGACCGTACTCAGGAAATTAGGGGAGTGCGGAAATTCGATAAAGATGGACCTTTTTCGTAACTAGTGGTGAAAAATTGAATTCTCCCCATTCTACACTATGTGTCTATGGCAAACTTTATGACGTCATTCTGATGTAATGCTAGGCATTTTGGTACTTAATTTGGTATCAATGGAAAGAGAAGGACCATAGTTATACATTGCTACCAAAAAATAAAGTGATCTGTGATATTCCTGCGTCCTACTAGGCGTGTTGGTTCTTCTTTCCCTATCCACTCCGGTGGGTGTTTGCTTTTGCATGAATGTCAATTGACAATGAAATTATTTAGCAACAGAAAAGGGAGTTTTAGTTGGGCGCAAAAAAGACTAGGAGTGTCGGTAGACGAGGGTTAAACCTAAAGACAAATTTACACGGTTTCGAATCCGGTCCCTCTCGCTTACAAGGTTAGAAATTTTCCCAGTCGACCACAGGGACTGTGCTTTATTAAAACTAGAGAAACGAGCACTAAGTGTATAAGTCTTTCATCTGCAGAGCTAGTCAAGCGGCCGTAATATTATGTATAATTTTGGCATTTTTCTATAAGCTAGCAAATATGTTATTTAGCCATATGGATTCATAGATTGGGATCATAATGGAGGTCACATACAAAAATTTGAAAGATAACGCGCCATGGCGGTATGTATTACAAGAAGCCTTGTATATTACGATCAGGAATACTCAACTGAATAAACGGTCGTGCACGAGCCAAAACTACAAAATCATTATTTTCGTAAATAAAGATATCAGTCGTGGTTTATTTGTATACGTAACCATAATAAACATGTAAAAACCTGTTTTGAATGAAATTAAGGGTGTGCACCAAGCTAAATGTCCCCATGTCCCAAGTTCAATTCTTATTTATTATTTCTTCCATAGATCCTGAAGACAATGCGTTCTCTAAACCAAGTCGATTGTCTTTTAAAATATCCGATAAACTTCAAGGAAGAGTTGATAAGAACTTGAACCATCTGAACAGGCAAAGTGGTAAGTGTCAAAACACAAGACAGTGAATGTGTTTCAGAAGCGTTGCAGGGTCTTTGTAACGTAACGTTTTGAATAGAGAATATTTGAACACTAACTTTGAATTGAAGGAACGAATTCCATACTTCACTTAAACGTTATTCTAACCTATCATTAAAAACACTCTAACCCTCTAACTCTAACACTGACCTAATTATATTTAATTAATATTACCCATGTCACTAATTATATTTAGGCCTAGGTTTAGGGTTAGCGTTTTAGAATGATGGTTAGGATACAACTTAGGTGGGCGCACATATGGAACTCTTTTCGTCTTTAGGAATAATTATTTTCATCCGATTGTGGCTAGGTGCCTGCTGAGCGTTAGATTCCAATCTAACGTTAGATCTTGTGCTATGCGTATTCTCTATCAGCTCAAGTTCTCAATGGTATAGAGAGCATAGTTCGTTGCCATTCTTTTCATTCTGGTCATCATAATGAGCCAAGTGGTGTGCGACATTATGATGTAATAATAAATACAACCATTCTTGTATAACGCTTTTAGGTAATGGCATAACTGACTTTGAACTAACTCCTTAAATTCAACCTATTTGTCGTTTTATTTTTAGTTACTGTATTTGTAAGAGGGTAGGAATCTGGTGAGGTGGTTTATGTCCGGTAGCTATAGACCCAGTCAAACGAATAATTGTGTCCGAACGTTCTTCATATAGGCCATCACTTGTCTTTAGCGGAAAGCATCAGAACGTTTTTTTACGTACCTATATAGTTTAATGCTCTTCCAGCTTGTTAGCTTAATTGGGTTAGTGTGCCGTTCTAGTAATAGAGGTTGTCGGTTCGAATTTTTACCCTATAGCACACATTTTCAACACTTGTGTACGCAGGCCAGCTCTTGGAAGTTGTTGAAACAATTGTCGATAAAATGAGAAATGGATTGTTTTATCCTTGATTTATGACTAATCAACATGATCAATGGGCAAATCAATATACAATTGTTTGATCGACTAATAGATTGATATTTCCTTCGTATTGTTTCAATGTAATAGATGCAGTGGAAACGAGACATAAGCCAAGCAAGGGAGATTATCCATCGACAGGATCAGGAGACTCAGCTGTTGATTCAGGCAGTCTGCATTCGTCAGATGAAATGGCAACCAAAGAACAAAAACAGCAAGCATTAGCTTACCACTATTGATGGAAATGACATTGATTACTGAATCTGAAATAGACCTGCATGGCCTTGTTCATCTTGTGCTTCTTGCTTTCTCTGCAATGGACTTTTGGAATTAAGTCTTCGGATATATTTTATCATACACAGAAATGATGTTACGAAACTGTTTTACCTGCATGTGTGCTGTTCGCTGCAAGCTTTTGTTTCAAAGCACTGCATGGGTCAAATTGGACGCATTGCGATCTGAAGGATAAAACGCAATTTGGAAATTGCCAAATATAAGTTATGTTTATCAATGGGTGAAAACCAATGTTATTTAATGCGCAACATCAGGTTAAAAGGTGAAAATATGAACCTTTTACCATTTTTAAGTCGTACATTATATTCACTCCGACGACAAAATGGATAACCGATAGCAGATGTATGACACGATGAACGGGATGTATAGCATTAAAAGGTTTACCCATTTGCAAAATACTTAATCCTGATAGAAGTTGTCATCTCAACCATCATTGATGGGTTTTGTTTTATACACAGAAATGTTGCACATTTTCTTCCACGTCTAGATTTATTTAACCCATGGAATTTGCAATTTCTATAGCCACAGAAGATGGAGGGCTTCGAACTCGTGACTTCTTGCAACAAAGAATGACTCTCATTGTCAACAGGTTTATTTTCAACAATTAAAGTTGTTTATTATTTGTTTTGGGGTGATTTGCTCTCATACTTTTGATTATATGGAGTGTCTAAAAAATCGCGGTTTCTTTTACTGGCAAAAATATTTAACCAATCATACAGTATAAAATATTGTTTCTGGTATATTTGGTCAAAAACATGGAAACATCGATTTTGAGATGTAGCATGATTACATATGATAGAGAAAACACTGCTCTATATGGGTTTTACCGTGTATTGTTGTTTTTAAATCACGTATTTCTTCAAAATTATCTACCACATTTCTCATTGAATTGTCAACTTTTTATGCACATGCTAATTATGAAACATTCATCTCTACACTCTTGTCTATAGTATGGAGTGACTGGAGATTTATTCTATTAAGCGCCATAGCTGCCGACAGCATAGGCTGAAAGTGTGTTCAACCAACATCATAAAAATACATTGCTGCTGGGTCTGCGCCGTGGCTTTCCCGAGATATCCAAGATGTCGCCTAACGTTAACTCCATCGCTGATAGTAATGGAATCAGCACTACATCAGTAAATATTTATGTTAAATATTTTACTGGGCCCAATAATTCAATTTCTAACACTTAAAAAATCGTCACATACTTCAAATTCAAAATGGCTGCCAAAACAGATAATTTTAGAAAAATCCCTATCTTATTATCAAATATATAGTTTGAAAATATATACGAAATATAAAGGTGTATGTTGTTGAACACAATTATTATATTCGCGGTACTTTTAAACTGCTTTCACGATGTTAGCCAATATGGCAGCCAAAAATGTTCAAACACACCATGATACAAATTTACAATTATAAGCCACAAATCAAAATTAATGAGCCACTGAAAGAATTAGAAATGTACCTTGGATAATAACTAACTCACAACAGACATTATGTTTTTTTTATAAATGGGTCAACATACATATAGAAACTAATATGGCCAAAAAGTGAAAGAAATGCCATATTCGCCTTTATTTGATATTTGACGCTTGTTTAGAAGTGAGGATTTCTGTTTAATCAGTTGGTTATGGTCAAAATTACATTTATAATGGTCACATTGACACATTTATTTTGATTTGCGGCTGATATTACTAAATTTGTACCATGCAATTTTTAAAAAAATCAAGATTTTGGCTGCCATATTGCCTGACATCATCTGAGCAGTTATACAGTATCATAAATGTGTTTATTATATGCAATAGCATGTACAAGGGTACTATACAAATACTTTTAATCCATAAAGTTGCTATTATCGGGCTAATTCTATAATTATCTGTTTTGGCAGCCATTTTGACATTGAAGTATGTAACAACTTTGAAAGTGACAGAAATTATTTATTGGGTCCAGTAACACATTTCTTAACAGAAACATTTACTGAAAAAGTGCTGATTCGATCAGCTATGGCGGTCACTGTGGACGTCATCTTGGATATCTCGGGAAAGCAACGGCGCAGACCCGGCAGCAATGCATTTTTATAATGTGGGTTGAAAACCCTTTCAGCTGTCAGCAGCTTTGGCGCTTTTCGTATAAACAAACCCTTTGAGCTGCCGATCAAATGTGCTTGGTATAACGTGCAAGATTCTAGATTCATTCATTAATATTTACTCCCAAGAGAATGAGTGATTTTATAGGGCCACGGATTTTTTAAGGATCACAATTTTTAAAACGAAAATGGGAAAACATGTTTTTTTATTTTTTTATTTTTTTGAAATTTAGGAAAATAACAGAGAACACGAGTGCAGAATGAAACGTGTTGTTTAAAATTTGGATAGCTCTGTGCTTAGGGAATTTAACGCATGCGTTATGAGTACGTTTTAACCATGTTTCAAAAGAGCAAAAAGAAAATAATTAAACTTCAGACCAAAATTTTAAGTGATGTCTATATTCCCGAGCAAAGCATTTTATTACGAGACCAAAATGTATACTTGCAACCAAACTCGATCGACTGTCAAAAGGTAAAATTTTAATTCTTAAAGTTAAAATGTTTTGAAGATTTGTTTTCGAAAGATAAAGTGCCATTGTTAAAAGTCGAGGGCCCAATGGCCCATGTGACTCGAACCCACTACACCCTGCACACACCTTTGGGTGAGTAACTGTATTACTGAGGCTTGGCCGCCATCGGCATGAATCAAACAAAGTACTAAAAGCGCCCTCAATTTAATCAAGGTACTTGTTTCCTTCCAGGGGGGTAGGACACGATCTGCCTCGATTTGGGCATTGGGGATTTCCAAACGGTTAATTTTTGTGGACTGCTCACGGGATGCATTTACTTGGTCAGTCTGCTGTCCCAGTGACATTAACACAATCAATCTCTTAAACCTTTTTCAAAAGATCTTAGTAATTCATGATAAATTAGAACAAAAATTTATTGCTTCAAAATCCGTCGGGATTAGCTTGGGTTAGTGGGATTAACCCCACTGCAACAAAGATATGTAGATTTCCAATAACGGCGTTCATTTAGATTAAAAAAATTCGTACCAGGCCTAGTCTTCAGTCAAGTCTGTGTGTAACCGTTCGATATGCGTACGAGCGCCCTCCCTGCCTGATCCCCCCCCCCCCCCCTTTGAAACAGAACTAGCACGCCGGGAAGTTGATGCCATTTTGAATTTGCTGTTGCTGTTAGGTTTGCATTTCCTACCCCCCCCCCCCCCCCCCCCCCCTGCTTGTTTCTATTTTCCACAATGGCCACTATGCCACAAACTCTGTTTTTTTTTATTTCGGTGATTTCTAATACAGGTTACATCTAGCTATTTGTACGCGGAGTTTTGGTGACCTGAAATTTAGCAACCTTATATTGTGAGAAATCTGCTCTACCTTGGAAATAATCGTAATTGAATTCTCCTTATTAGATTCATGCATGCAGGGGTTGGCCAATTTTGGTAGAATACTTCGAAGAGAGGGTGTTTTGTTGCCTGTATGTACTATGGGCGCGGAAGTGGGAAGGGTGTAGCAAACCGTAGCAATCATTCTGTGCACTCCACTCCCGCACCCATCGTAATCACTGTGGCCGTCATTTGCATGGTTGTTATTTAGGGAAATCATGGAGTTTGTGCATCAGCGGTGTGATTCTATTTGATAAGTTCATTGGTTGACATAATCGTTTGAAATCAATATCTACATTCATACACTTTAATCTATTTCCAACCTGAAGTTGCAATATGATGCAAGACTTTGTCTTCATCCTTTAAGTTTTGAGATGCTCGTCCAATTGCAGAATCACATCACACAATATAAATTCACTGTTTATTTTATGTGTTGTATTTATCTATTCATATTCATTATGTGTATTCATTCCATTCATGCAATATAAATTCACTGTTTATTTTATGTGTTGTATTTATCTATTCATATTCATTATGTGTATTCATTCCATTCATTCGTTCGATTGTTCACTAATTTATTCATCATTATATTTTTCATTTGATTTCTTGTATGCAAAATTTCCAAGTGAGAGGGATAATTAAATGTGGGGCCATATTTTGGAAAAATATTTTCAAAAAAAATTTTACTATAAGATTATAAAGGCAGATTGTAATACTTTTAGCCTTAAGAATGGGAGTGGTGTTTTAATGTCGTTTTGTGAAAGTTTTGGGTCATTACCGTCACGCGTCAGTTTGTACACAAAGGAAATTTTCAGTCCCTGTTGAAAGTTATACCTTAGTATAAACATGTTTAGCATCCGGGTTTTTGAAAAAAAAAGGGCGGAGGATAGGCTTTCTATTTTTTTATCCGAAAATAAAGCCCTCTCAGTGGCAAAACCTATTTAGAAGTACTTCTGTTACTTTAGCAAATCTGCAGGAAGCAGGTTAAACAAGTAAAAGAAAATTGGAGCGACCTAAAAAAAAGAAGCGGGAGGAAACGTTAAATATGTATATTTTTACTCCGCCTTAGAAGTACATTACGACCTTTATCATGAGATTTGGCCAAAAAAGTTTGTCTCAGAAGAAATGTGAAAAAAGGCAAATGCGAAATGCGGTTTTTTGGGGTTTTTTTTGTATTTCGGAAAAATCCTAATGCGAAATGCGGGTTTTTTACTGCATTTTTGACCAACCTTTTCAATTTTTTCCTGAATTTTGTTACATTTTTTTTTCAAGTGAGTAAAAACTTAAAAAAGAAATTAAAATAAATGCGCGCGTTCTGAGACAAGCTTGTTTTTTATTGGCAAATCAAACAGCTAAGTTCTAGTACACGTATACACGGATTGCACTTTAGCCTTTGTGTTGGTTTATTCTATACTTATGAAAATGCATTTTTAAACAAACTGTAAAGTACTAGCCTGATACGATATGTCAATTCAACCATTCAAAAGTTCATTTGTAAGCCTCTTACAACTACATGTTATCAGTAGGACACCTTCTTTTTAAATAGCAAAGTGTTATATTGAAGGGAGGTCCAATACACATATGTTTGCACAAGTCTAATTTAGAAACACAAATGGACAATTATTAAACGGGGGATGGCCCGATTTAAGAGTATGAAGTGTCATCTTGATAGATTGGCCTTCACTCTAAAAACCCATCTGTTAAAGCTTTCGCGCCGTATTTTCAAACCCGTTTTGATGGGGAGGTGAGAGCTAAAAACGTGATATAGTAAGCCCCCATAGATACTCTGTAAAATGAATATTGGGCGACCAAAATGGGGTCACATTTTCGCTCAAACTTCCAAACCAAACATCTTGGCTCTAAGATTAACAGGAAAATGAGAAAATAGTGAGCTTCTTCTGAAACAAAATGTTGGACCACTTCCGGTAAAATCTGGGGGGCTTCTGGGGACGAGGCTAATAGCGACCGGGCCATGGACCTTTAATATAATGTCCAAATGTATTCGCTTGTATTAATGTTCGAAGTAATACAATACACGGATCAAACATTGTACTGGGTAACAAATGTAGAACTATAATTATATGCTGTTGCATTCGCGGACGAACATTATGCATCAGTTATTTTGGTCACGTAAAAACCAAAAAAAATAGTTTCTCGCCCCCTTCTCCCATTGATCATGTTTGTGTTAATATTCAAATGATTTAATGGTTCGAATGATTTAGAAATTTTGATATTGTATTGTTTGTATAATCTAGGATTTTACCCTTTGGCGATCTTGAAATAAAATTTGAATGGTTCCGCATTCCACAAAAGCTCACAAAAATACTGACAGTGTAGCGATTGCCAATTTCGCACTGAAAAAAATAAAATAATCCTCAATTTTAATATAAGAACCTGGGCAGGTGAAACGAATCGTTATTTTTGTGGAGCCTTAATTATTCCATGTTAGTATTTAGGTATTGATAAATGTATATGTTCATGTGTTTGTTTCACTTATGTATATTGTGGCGTCCCAGTGCAATCGATGCATTAAGCTGCGTGGGCTAAATTTATTCGCGTCCTCCTCTCCTCGCTTTATTGGTTCCACTGAAAGGTTGACCTTAGACCTTGAGGCATCATGGCGTCGTTTGCGTGCAGATATCTCTAATTCTTTCACAGTTGCCGGTGCAGTGACATCTATACGTATATATTTGTACTTAACATCCTTAAATGTATGATAAGGCCACATACACGTGCAGAAAATGAGTAGTAACATATCTCGTGCTCGTGCCCCGTACTGACTAATCACAGCAGTAGAAATATTCCTGGGAAGTGGTAAGTCCGCATGAGTTTTTTTTGCAAGATATGTACATTTCAAACACATGCTGTATCCAGAGTAATCGTTCAGTTTCATAACTGATACGATCAAATGTTATTTATATATTGTGGCTATTATACGGTCGGTGCTTCCGTTTTAACACGACTGAGTGCTTAGAGTTGATTGTATTTTGATATTAATGTCCCAATCAAAATTAATATACGAAGCTAGTAGAGCCTAAGGAGCTATACGCTAATCTTTTACAACATTGAAAAAAAACTGCCAACAAACCACTGTCCAAATAAAGCTCAAATTACTATTGGATGGGTCAACCACTAAATAAATTCGTGGCTGCGGGCAAACTTGGAAACTACATATTCCATCCATTCCATGCCAAAAATGTTGTTTTGGTGATTTCCCAGCTGTTGCAAGTGGTATTTCAAAGCTAGTAAAGAGATCTAAAATGCCTAACTGCCCTGCACTCCCGCAACGCATTCCCCGGGAGTGCGAGTTGTCACTTTAACCAATTTGTAATTAATAAAAATGCGAATATTGCCCATTTTCATAGTTTTGTTAATTTTTAAAAAAATGAGCTTTTAAAATGAATTTCAAATTATCATTTTTTTTTAAATGTCCAAATTCCGATAATGCTGGCCCTAGAACTATGTCAGTTGTCACTTTGTAATCAGTTAGATGTAAACTCTTCAAGATATTTTCAAAATACCACCTTTTGAGCACCAAAAGAACAGAAAACAATGGAGCAATATTTTAAGGAGTTCTATGTGAACAAATATAAATTTGTCCACATTCGATTGTGTTCAATCACGGTGTGGTTCGATAATGACAAACGCATCTATCATGGAAATTCAAACAAAGAACTAATGACTTGGTTGTAACTACATTTTAACTCTACACTGCAAAAACACGGGTGGTGTTAATTTTAAGTTTCAGCATCAATGGGTTTAATTTTAAACACCCTCGCTTTTGTAATCATAGGAGAGACTTGCACACACTGGCAGTCTCCTGGCAGTCAACATTTCGTGTTAAATTCCCCCATGTTGTGTTATATAACACTAATTTTGGTGTTACAATGTGTGATATGACCTGTTTGGTGTTAAATGTTTACAACCACATGTCGTGTTAAGTTTTTTTAAACACCTGCTGGTGCCAAATTACAAAACCAACTGGTGTTAATTAATTTAAGACCCTCCTGAAATCAATACGGGACCGCACACCCTCTGGTGTTTTAACACCAAACTTTGGTGTTAACGAAGACATGTGATGTAGTAATTATAGTCCACCGTCTCATAGTCCGGCTACAACGGCAAAGAATACGGCACTCGATTCAGCTGATTCTTGTCATCACGCAACATTAATTTCACGCTTTATTCCGTTGTTCGTCTATTGGAAGTCCGGTTGGGACTTTCAAACGGGTTCGCGAGAGACCGTGATTTTTTCGTCTAAAATGG
This sequence comes from Ophioderma brevispina, assembly GCA_023653785.1. NCBI lineage: Eukaryota > Metazoa > Echinodermata > Ophiuroidea > Amphilepidida > Ophiodermatidae > Ophioderma > Ophioderma brevispina. The sequence goes on from JAMKCH010001377.1 coordinate 42,555, forward strand.
AATGGATAGTTTCCAAACAAATTTTCCAGTTTGTGTATTAACCACATGTGAATATGAAAAAACAAAGGCATCATGATAAGGGTAATAGGCTACATGGTGATGATGGTATACCTCCTGAAGAAGTGCTCAAGATCTGTGAGCTGGATGACATAGTGGGCTGGAACTTCTTTCTGTAATAATGCCTTCCTACATGGTATGAAGCCAGAACAGTGGTCAATTCTGAACGTTGTCCCCATCCCCAAGTCTGGAGACCCTAGCTTGGGCAGCAACTATAGGGGAATTAGTCTAAGCTCTATACATGTAGTAGCTAAAACCTACAATAGAATGCTTTTAAACAGAATTAGACCAGAGCTGGATTAACACTTGAGAACCAACCAGAATGGATTCCGGGAGGGAAGAACAACAGTAGGATACATACTTGCGTTGAGAAGGATAATTGAAGAAGTGGAAGCTAACAACCTTCCAGCAATTATAACATTCATCGACTTCGAAAAAGCCTTCAACACTATCCATCGAGGCAAGATGCTGAAGATCCTACAAGCCTACGGAATACCAAAGATTATAGTCAATGCAATTGGTACTATGTATGAGAACACACAGGCTAAAATTATATCACCAGATGGGGAGACAGAATTATTTGAGATCCTGGCTGGCGTGCTACAAGATGACACCCTTGCTACATACCTGTTCATCATCGTCCTAGATTATGCTTTAAGAATGGCCATAGAAGGAAATGAAGAAAAGCTGGGTTTCCATCTTGTACAACGGAGAAGTAGAAGGATATGACCAGTTGTAGTCACTGACTTAGATTTTGCTGATGACATTGCACTCTTGTCTAACAAGATGTGTCAAGCACAAGAGCTACCACAGAGAGTTGAAACATCAGTGGCAAAAGTTGGCTTGAAGATGAACTCGAGTAAAACAAAATTCACGAGCTACAACTGCAAGCAAGCAATAATAAGGACAAATGATGGTATCGCACTTGAAAAAGTAAAGAACTTCAAGTACTTAGGAGCTTGGATGGAGAGCACCGAAAAGGACATCAAGCAGCGTAAAGCGGCAGCATGGCGGGCATGCGGCAAACTACAAAAAATCTGGAAGTCAAGTCTTCCCAGGAGCTTCAAACTGAGACTCTTCACTGCAACAGTTGAGTCAGTCCTCCTCTATGGGTGTGAAGCCTGGACTGTGACGCCCAAGGAACTGGATGGCTGTTACACACACATGCTTAGGACTGCCCTAAATGTTCATTGGGAACAGCGGATGACCAACGCAGAACTGTATGGAGAGCTGCCAAGCTGAGTGTTAAGATCTGGGATCGAGTCATGAGATTTGCTGGGCACTGCAGTAGGAGTGAGGAGATAGCATCAAAACTCATCCACTGGAATCCGATGCATGGGCATAGGAAGCCCGGCAGACCAAAATTGAAATATAGATGCAATTAAGAAGGATACAGGACTAGAGACAGGTGAGTTGCAAACAGCAATGCCAAGCTAGGACCCTATTGAAGAGCCATTCACAGTTCGGGGGAAACCACGGAATAAGTCAAGATAAGTCAATTAGATTAAGACACACGGTCAGTGGTCCACCAGTTTTAAAAAAACAACTAAAATAACAAAACACCAAACAAACAGCCAAAAAAAGATAAAACAGCCATGATACAAAACGACACACACCGTGGCGTATATTACCAGAAACAAACTCCCTTTGTTTGGGGGCGTCTTTGACGGAAATAGCATATTGTGACAATATCATCAATAATCACTAACGCTCGCAAGACACAACCGAAGCATGTTTTCAACCACAAAAAGTATATTGAGCAACATTTCATGTGCAAACTATGAAATAAGAAACGGAAACGATTAATTAGAAGTACTTTCAAGCGTTCACTTATAATGATTATTAGCGGAAAGTGCGAAACTCTAACAAGTGGTCTCACAGACTTACAGCTTATTACGAAATTGATAGTAGCCAAACTTAATACATAATTTCTAGTTATCCTCATGATGTGCCATTTTAGTAATATTGAAGATTAATTTCACTGATCAAAGGAAAATGACGTTAACGGGATTCTTTGTTCAACACAGTACTGAACTATCACTTACTATCATATCCAACAAGTGCGGTACATGCTATAAGCGTCCTTCGTGGCCGAGCGGTTTAAGTGTTGGACGTTATTGATTTTACTCTTCGATAGTCTCTGTTGTCGGTTCGATACGGCGGTAGCCACGACTTTCAGCACATTAAAATTACCCGAGAGTAAGATCATTTTTCTTACTACGGTCACCGGGCCATTGAAGTTTATGGAAAGGAAGTATAATCCTCTTAGGTCAAACATTCCAAATCCTTTTTATTATGTATTCGCATTATTCAGTTATTGTCAAGATCAGGAACATCAAAGAGTTTAGGGCAGTTGATTTACATTAAAGGCATCTTCATAAATAAATAACAATGGGATTTCTAAAATATATATAAAAAACTGGTACTTAGGACGGAAATGAGACACAATTGTAAATTAATCAAAGTTGATTTTAAAATATTTAGATCGAAATCATAGGAAGACAAAACCAGTGAAACTTATCAAGAAAACGAGATACAAAAAAAAGTATGCGAGATAGTCGTGGTGTGTCGGAACTTCCGCAAACGACTGTGATCGATATCAATATAACAGGGAAAACTGCCCCGTTATAATTGTCGATGTTATAATCCATAAGCCTAATTGCCGTCATTCATAAGGACTCATGCGACTGCCGACTCATTTCATTGAAAATTTCTCGCGGTATCTCAAGGGAATACAATAAATTAAGACACACGTAGTGTGTCACCAAGTTAAAAAATAACCACCTCAAAAAGAAAAAAACAGCAAAAAAAGTATCAGAACGCCCATGATACAAGCGGCCACCACACCGTGAGTATATTAACAGAAACAAAACTTCCCTTTGTTTAACGAGTGTTGACGGGTAAAACCACTAGGTGGGCGTATCGTTAAAAATCGCGGAAACTCCTCGTAATAACAAAAGTACACATGTATTTCAACCTCAAAAGTATATGTGACAACATTTCATGAGCAGATATGAATTAAGAACGAAACGAGAGTAGAAGAACGAGTTAGAATGTTTTCACGGCTATTTGTAACGATTAAGTAGTGGCAAGAAGTAAAAAAACGCGGTCGCAAAGACCTACCAGCCTTATTACGAAGTTGAATATTGGCTAAAGTTAGTTACATTATTTATATTTATCATCATGATGTGCCTCCTTTTAATGCTAACATTGAAAATAATTGACTTATGCAAAGAAAATTGTTTAACGGCGATTTCTTTGTTCAACTCATTAATGAACCATCACGTACTATCATATACAACAAATCGCGTCTTGCTCTGCAAGCTTCCTCTGTGGTGCAGCGGTCTCGGTGTAAGCGATAGACATTAGTGATTTTACTTTTGGACAATTGTTTGTGGTCAGTTCGAGTCGTGCTGGCCCCACGCATTTCGGCATCAGTAAAATTATGCTAGATTCAATTAGTTGGTCTTCTTCTTAATTTTGGTTATGTAGGCTGTACAAGGGCGCTTCTCTGGGTTCTTTTACAGGAGTTTTTCCAGGCGGTTTTTACCAGTTTAAAGGTTTCTGAGTGATGATGAATCGCATCTTTATCTTAAAATTATAAGCGAGAAATTAACAGGTTGTTTCCTTAATTGTAATGGCATAGAAGTCATACGTGGTCTCTTGAAAAACGTTTACTGAATGCAAAGCGAGGGAACCCATTTTTTCTTTTAAAAACGTAAAATAAAATAACATTGTTATACAACAAAAGGAACTAAAATTACATTTCACAATTTTATGTCCTTTTTAATTCGAGTCGCGGAAAAGGGCCATAAAATTGCAGAGAGAACCTACAATCTGAATATTCACTAACTGAAGGAGATAAAAATGTCAAAACCATACACGTTTTAAGTATAATAAGTAAAAAATAAGAAAAAAAAAAACATCGACTTCGAATACCTTTAATTATACAGTGTTCAATACTGCAATTTTAACTACTTATAGATTAATAAATATATTCACCTGTGTGATTAATACATATATTCACCAGTGTTCAATACTTCCTAAACACTTTGTTTACTTATAGTTAAATAACCCCTTATGAACTTGATCCAGCATTGGACGGCCAGAAAACATTTTAAATTAAAAAAAATCACACACACTCAACTAAATGTGTATAAACTGTGTCGCAGAAACAGGATTTATCTTTGCAAATTGACCAACTTCTACTTGCTCAGTGCCTATTCATTTCACAAAAAAAAATCAAGGAAATCGACCCAAAAACGTTGGCAAACGTAAAAAAAACACCAAGTTTTAAAAAGAGTACGAGCCATATAAAGTTAGAATAAATCTAAAGATAGCACTAACAAGTATACTCAAGTGCGTCTGCCCCATTGGCAAACTGTCCCATTTTCTCTACATGCAAACGAAAAATGCCCCGTTCCACTCTCACCTCCATACAGTCCTAAATAAAAGGACATCGCCGATCAGGAATGAAGAACCCCTCTATAGTTTTTCATGAGAACGCATTAACTTGAACCGTTTTGCATCATAAAGCGACATGCTTAAAGTTTACCTTTTTGCTGGTTTTCAAAAAATCCACTTTACATAAATTCCCAAAAAGTCGGTTTTATGCATTTCTAATACAGGTTTCAATGTGTAATTGGAATTTCCTTTTTTGAACCCTTCCCCCCCCCCAAGAACCAAGCCCGCTTTCAAGGATGTGGCGCTATATTATTTAGAACTATATATATGAGTGGCATGCTGGTTCTTGGTGGGGAAAGACCTCATTTTTGCATTTTTGTTTTCTGGGGGGCCGGAACACTAATGGTACGGAATTGCCAAAAAACACAACAATCTATTACCTACAAACCATACCACATCACTATGCGGTAATGCATGCTATCTACCAAGGCTCGTTCAGTAGCCTTGGATGAGCACTATACCACCAGGCTTACGAGGTGCATGTCCTGGTATCATCCTCGTACTAAAATACATGGGTGTATTTGTTCATACAATGGTGAATGAAAGCTATTGAACTGTGCCTGGATTGTGAGTTTATTACTCTAGTAATGATAACTTATCATGATATAAATAGCGGCTGTCATGGGCCTTGTGTTGGTGTTCCAGAGTCGGCTTGGTGTGAAGACGGTTATATAATCCAAATCTGTAGCTATAATCTAATAGGTATTTGGGTATTGTTTACATGGCTGGCCTCATGTAGGCGTCTGTATAGCGAAGGACGAAAGGTCTATATAGGCATCACTTATAGGTTCCATAACAAAGGGCAGCATGCAACATCTACCTGTTCCTTCATATAGTAATAAATGGTCATTGAAAATGGATGCATGCTCTAATCCTTGCTTTTTCCAGAGATCATGCCCCTGAAGTTTCTCAAATTTTTCTCATTTTTCTTGATACAAGTGTGTTTTGAGGATAAAAACACTTGCGTACATGGTAAAGTAGTTGTAAAACACCAACTCAAAATTGATGTTGAAATTTACTATGATGATTATAAAGGGCCTCCTTCATTTCTAATCCGGCGATGTCCTTTATAGATTTCATGCTTGAGGCGCTGATGTAATACGCGAGTCAAAACATTGCTTCTTCTGTGGACGCACCAGAGCACGATAACTTCCTTTCGTCTTAGTACTCTTCTTCCTACCAGGGTATCTCATGGAAAGACTGGTACAAAAATACCCAGAACATACGTGACTTGAACTCCATCACAGAACTCATAACCGACATACCTTCAAAACAGCTGACTGCAGATCCGTCGGAAACAATTCAATTGAAACGAATTGCGCCGCTTGGATGATTTTACAACGAGATTGGGCTTATTCCGTATCTGCACTCGACCGGTCTCTGAATCACTGAAATATACGCAATCTCCAACATAAGAAATCAGCAGAAAACAAACGAACTAACATACCAACTTGAAAACGATTCAAGTCAGAACAGACTGCCTTTCCACAAGAATAGGAGACTAATTCCAAACGTCACTGCCAATATAACCGTAAACAGAACAAGTGCAGTTGAATTATTTAAATCACCAATTGGTCTAATGATGATGGTTCCTTTAATGAAATAGGACTTCTCAACAAAAGGAATTCGAAAAAGAAGAATGGGACCAAGTTTGCCATGGGCAAACCACTTGAGTATACTTGGTGCTATCTTTAGATTTATTAACTTTATATGTCTCGTACTCTTTTTAAAACTTGTGTTTTTTTTTACGTTGCCACGTTTTTTTGGTAGAATATAATATGACTAATGCATTAATTTGTGACACTTGCCGTAAGTAACATATTGTTTATATATGAAACCTAAACACCTGTAAGAAAAGTCATGGGTACGAAGCCGTCCTGTTATCTATTTTGAAACTGATCGTTAGTCATGGCTATACATGTAGGTTAGTCCGAATACTTATGTCACTGGCTCCAACATAAGTTCAAGGGCATTCAGAACAATGGATCTACACGCAACTCCATCAATATTTTTAGGGAAGTGGGATAGTTGAGCCCCGGGGTTAGCGCTCCCAAAACTCACGTTTACCTATGGTTTAACCTGCCAGAGTCTGGTCCAAAGTCCAGCGACCTCAGAATACACTAATCCAGACAAGGAGATACTGCATACGGTGATTTTTCCCCTACTAAGTCCCCTTTCACAGAGATAGATATACCGGTGTGCTATTTAAACGGGTAAAACTAGCTCCGAAGGTGACAGCGTTGGTTCCAATAAACTATTCCTCCTAAAATGCCGTACTAAATGAATCCTGTACTAACAAGCATTGAGAGACATTCACATTTTTACATCATATATATATATATATATATATATATGGCACTTTGAACCCTCACAACCCTAGTTGACCACGCTAAATCCAACAGAAAGTTCACATGCAACACAAGCACAGGAACATCTCATTCCTTAACCTCATAGTGGAATTACGACAACAAAATCCACACCGACGCCACTTAAACCAACAGACACACACCAATACTCCACCAAACATGCACCCCCGCCATACAAAATTAAACATCCCATACAACCGCGCTCGAAGATTGCATCATTGTTTCGTCCGACACAAGAAAAAACGAAACGACTTGACGACCTCAAACCATGCTTCTTACACGTGCCTATCCTCTTCACTCATTGAAAATGGTACCAAAAAAGCTAGAGAACTAAACACAGATCAACTTCGACAACCAAAACCTCCAAAGAATGAAAACAACATTCTCACCTTTGTTCATACATTCACCCAAACAACCCCAAAATGTGTCACTTCATCAAATCCTCACACCCCCGCCCCCCCCCCCCCCCCCTCGACTTACTAACACAGTACAAGATGACACAATCTTAAATAGGAACCAAATTAATCATGAGCCAACGACAAGCACCAAATCTAAAAACTCTCACAAAGGCAAAACTCCCAACAAAACAAAATCCAAACCAACAGTTTCCAAATGCAACAGCAAAAGATGCGGTACATGCAAACACATCAAAGAAGGCAACAGCATAACATTCAACAAACAACATCAGGCCATTTACCATCAACACACATGTCATGCACTT